>WNWU01000063.1:2396470-2408791 GCA_012654045.1 Ptyas mucosa | reverse complement strand
TAGAATAGAATAGAATAGAATAGAATAGAATAGAATAGAATAGAATAGAATAGAATAGAATAGAATAGAATAGAATAGAATAGAATAACAGAGTTGGAAGGAACCTTGGAGGTCTTCTAGTCCAATCCCCATCTTAGGCAGGAAACCCTACACAACTTCAGAAAAGTGGTTATCCACCCTCTTCTTAAAAATTTCCAGTGTTGGAGCATTCACAATTTCTGGAGGCAAGTTGTTGCACTGATTAATTGTTCTAACTGTCAGGAAATTTCTCCTTAGTTTTAAGTTGCTTGTCTCCTTGATTAGTTTCCACCCATTGCTTCTTGTTCTACCCTCAGGTCCTTTGGAGAATAGCTTGAATCCCTCTTCTTTTGAACCTAGAAGGCCTCCCTGCACTTACCTGGGAGCCAAAAAGGGGTGTGTGGGTACTCCTGGAAGGGGTGGTTAGGGTTGGGTGGAGGCAGCCAGCAATTTAACTACTGGTTCACCTGAACTGGCTCAAATCAGTTAAATCCCACCACTGTCCCCAATAGAAGTAACAACACAATCAGATCAACCACTCAATCGGCTCCTATTTCTTTATTAAACAAATTTCATATTATAAATTACAATTTCATATAACAAATAACTATATTTGTCTTTCCCCTCCATATTTATTATATTATGGGCTTCATGGCCAATATCTCCAGTCATAAGAGTGCATCCTTGTAGTAAAGAGTAATTAGGTTTTATAAATACAGCTATAATCCCTACTTAGTTTTCATAATACAGCTGCATAGGAAAGGAGAAATTAACAATGGCCATGTTGAGTGCAGTTAATGAACAGTGAAAGCATTTTTATAAGGGGACAAATTATTCAGCTTTCATGAGCTGCAGACATGTTAATCTGGCAGAATAATTAAATAAATGCCAGTATGAAGCACTTCAGTGCAACAAAGAAAAGGTTGGTTATCTTACATTAGCAGGCACAGATCTTAAAAATTGAATGCTGGTAAACTCATCCCAGTTCCCCACAAAAAAAACCAAAAAAAAAAACAGCACTTAGTCATGCATCAAAAAAGAAAGAAAAAAGAAAAAAGAAAAGAAGCCTGCGTGAAAAACTTCTGAAGCTGTTTTGCAAGAAGGAGTTAAAACAATTAGGAAAACTCTCGTTGGTTTGGTCAGAGAGGGAGAAAAGTTTCTCTGTTTTTATTGAAAAATGCAATTATTTCTAAGATAGAACTGCTCTTTCAGAACATACTTTATATCTTTCCCTCCCAAATGTCAGCTTTTGCTGCAAAACATGAACCCCATGAAAATTCAACTTAACCTCATTTTTATATTCCCAAAGTCTTATTTTATGATGGAGGACTGCAGACGAATAACTAATCTGATGATTATGGCTAGGGAGGCAATGGCTAGCAATGAACGTTTCGTGCAGGTGTCTTATTACTGCTGTAATCAAAACGAGATGTCTTATCGATGATGAATGCAATAAGCTGCAGAAGATATTTTTTCTAAAGTTAAGTCCCATTACAAACCTTTGGTGTCACAAGGATGTATAATTTAATCTCCTTGGTGAAACAACTCCCAGATTCAATGGCTGGGATATCAAACTTAGAAAAATCCCTGCCCAGTAATTACTTATTGGCGCAGACGAGAGTCACTTCCACATCAATGTACCAGTTTAAAATCAGTCCCAGGCATTAGCAATAGCCCTTCAATTTATTCAGACGCTATGATGCAGTGGTGGGTTCCTCCCGGTTCGGCCCGGTTCTCCCAAGCCGGTAGCGGTGACGATATGACATCACCGAACTGGTTCTGATTGTTATCCATGAAATCTGCAAACGAGGACATTGATTGACCACAAGTTCAATAGCTACACGTGTAAATGACTAGGCTTACTGAGGTTTCCCATACATTTTTAACTGACTCACACACAGAAATTAGTCAGCTAGGTTCACCAACCTTTCCAATGGAAGGATGAATCAACCTTGAGCCGGGCAGGATCGAACTTTTGGCAGTGGAGAGAGTTTACCTGCAATACTGCATTCTAACCACTGCGCCACCATAGCTGCTGAATTTACCACAATATCTGATTTCGTAAATGCAGTATTGCAGGCAAACTCCCTCCACTGCCAAGAGTTCGATCCTGACCAGCTCAAGTTGACTCAGCCTTCCATTGGGAAGGTTGGTGAACCTAGCTGACTAATTTATGTGTGTGAGTCAGTTAAAAATGTATGGGAAACCTCAGTAAGCCTAGTCATTTACACATGTAGCTATTGAACTTGTGGTCAATCAATGTCCCCGTTTGCAGATTTCATGGATAACAATCCAGGAATATTTGTGGAGAGTGCTCACAGTGGGCTATTGAAAATAGTCCCCATGTTCTGTTGAAACATTTTGGAGAGTAGAATGTCCCAGTGTCCCCAAATTCTAACCCCAAGTTAAAACTGTGTTGAGTTTGTCACCATTGAAATTGTTTGCGAGGAAGCTCAAACAGCTGATTTTGAGGTTGTTGGGATCCCATAAAATGCTTCCACTCAAATCAACATGCTTTTTATTTGATCTTGAACAAATACTTTGGAATGCTTGTTCAAGCTGGAAAGCTGAAAGGAATCCCTTCAGGATCAAAATACCTTGAATACTTCTGGGAAACCCAGTAACTTATCTTTTTGCCTTGATTCTGCCCATTCTACAAATAGCTATTGTGCACAGATTAATAAGTAATCTTATAACTTTTCTGTAAAATACATACTCATTTTTACACTCATGTAATCAAGTAATTTAAGGGACACGGTGGCTCAGTGGCTAGGATGCCGAGCTCCTCGATTGAAAGGTCAGCAGTTCAGTGGTTCAAATCCCTAGTGCTGCATAATGGGGTGAGCTCCTGTTGCTTGTCCCAACTTCTACCAACCTAGCAGTTCGAAAGCACGTAAAAAATGCAAGTAGAAAAATAGGGACCACCTTTGGTGGGAAGGTAAGAGTGTTCTGTGCACCTTTGGTGTTTAGTCATGTGGCCACATGACCACAAAGACGTCTTTGGACAGCACTGGCTCCTCGGCTTTGAAACCGAGATGAGCACTGCACCCTAGAGTCAGGAATGACTAGCACGTATATACAAGGGGAACCTTTACCTTTACCTTAATCATGTAATTGCTATCCAAGTACAGGCAGAAACCTGAATTCCTGCAAATTACAGAAACATGTTGACCCTCATGGACAATTTGGTCAAACATAGCTTAGATAACCTTTAAGAAATGTCTCCAACCTTCAACTTACACATGTGATTTATCCTCTTATCCTCTTAAAGTTTCAGTGCACGCAACTATGTCCTTCTTCTGTTTCTAGACAATTGTTTCCTGAGTAGAAAAAAAAAATGCTTTACTCAATCCTAAACAAGAACAATCCTTTGTCATAAAGTACCAAATGCACCCTACTCCACAAGGCTGAACTCAAGATGTTTAGAAGACATTCTAGGGATAAATGAGTATGTAAATGAGCCAATTAATGACCATCAATTTTAACCAACAATCCAGGGGTGAAATGCTCCTGGTTCAGACCGGATCGCCCGATCCGGTAGCGATGGAGGCAGGTGGTTCGGAGAACTGGTAGCAAAAATCCCTGCCCCCCCCCCCATGCCCAGCTGAGCCACACAATCATCAGAGTAATTTTTTTTTACTTTTAAAAGGATTTTTTCCTCAACCTCTTCGGCCGAAAAAATGCTTTTAAAAGTAAAAATAAAAGCCTCTGATGAATGCGCGGCTCAGCTGGGATCATCAAAGACTTTTAAAAGAAAAAAAACTCTTTTTTTCTTTTCAATGCCTCTGATGATCCAAGCTGAGTTGCCTGATCATCAGAGGCATTTAAAAGAAAAGAAGTCTCTGCCGATCTGGCAACTCAGCTGGGATCATCAGAGCCTTTTGAAAGCATTTTTTTTTCAACCTCTTCGCCGAAGAGGTTGTAGAAAAAAATGGTTTTAAAAGTTAAAAAAAAATGGCCACGCCCACCCAGTCACATTACTCCCCCACCAAGCCACACCCACAGAACCGGTAGTAACAAATTTTAGATTTCACCACTGCAACAATCCATCTAAGTTTGGGAAGAAAGTGGAAAGAAACTCAAGACAATATCCTATACTTCACATCATTGCTATCTGATACTAATATGAACCCAGGATCTTGTTTAGTACCATGTTTTCCCCAAAATACAAACTACCCCAAAAGTAAGTCCTAGCTTAATTTTTACACGTGCACCCAAAATAAGCCCTAATTAAGACCCCGCCCACTCCAGGGTACAAAAAATTAAGCTAGGGTGGGAATGGGGAGGTGGAGCTGCCTACTACTTACCTCCGGACAGTTGCAGCCAGGCCTCGCACAGCCTGACACCTCCTTGCTTGAAGGCCTCTGCAGCCGATAACAGAGCTCCAGATTGAGCCAAGGAAAGCCTTGCTGGCTGCAGAAGAAGTTCCCGAAGGCCTCTGACAGCAAAATTGAGGCCGGGGTGACATGCACAAGTGAGGTGATTCAGTGGACGACACCCCCCCCCCTGAAAATAAGACCTGGTACCTTTTTTGGTGGCAAAAATAATATAAGACAGGGTCTTGTTTTCAGGGAAACATGCTACATTGATGATTACATAAAAGAATTCCTTCTGTTCCTCAGAAGAATCAAGGCAGAATGATGTCACTGACAGATGGAGGCACCGAACTACCCCTCAACACAACTGAACTGTGACTACACAATATTGAAAATCTGATTAGTTGAGCTGAAAAATATCACTGAGTCCAGAAGCAGTTTCACAAAAAAACTATTCAAAACCTCAAAGAGGAATCCTATTTCAGCTTTCTACTTTTCTTCTTCTTCTTCTTCTTCTTCTTCTTCTTCTTCTTCTTCTTCTTGTTCTTCTTCTTGTTCTTCTTCTTCTTCTTCTTCATGCAGAAATATAAAATCCCCCACTTTATATATGAAAGGATGGGGGGGGGGAATCCTGTCAAACCCCACTATGTATTCTATTTGTCCTTACGGACTGAAACCATAGAATGAATCCCTTTGCAATGTCTACATCCTCAATCTCTTTCCAGCCACAAACCGTGTATTCTGAAACCTAGCATTTTGCTAATTGCATATAAAAGAAACCCAGGAGAAGAAACACAAGCTGTATTTATATTATGAGATTACCATTAAGGGATGCCAATGTTTTCTTTACCATTTTCTAAATTCCAAGGGAGGGAAATCACACTGTGTGTCCTCTGTCTGCAGAGCACCAAGCCCTTATTAGTATTAATTGGAGCTATGCGTGTTTGCGCCAGCAGAGATTATTATGAAAATGTTATGGGAGTGGAGATTTGCATGTTAAAATAGTGTAAACATAGTCTGCACTAGCCATTATTAACTGAATCTTAAATAGAAAAGCACTTTCTACTAATAATACCCTGTTTCCCCAAAAATAAGACCTATCCGTAAAATAAATCTAGCATGTTTTATGCATGCACCTAACATAAGACCCCTCCCTATTGATCGCCAGCGGTCAAGTTAGCCGGTGGTTGTATAAAGTGCCGATGTATGGATTTTAGGCAAATTGCAATATAGTATTTTCTACTTATGTACAATTTTAATCAACTGTAGTCCATACAGATTGGGGCTAAAAATTTAAAATACATGAACTGTGAGATTGACAGAGTGGTTTCCACCACCGATCTAGTTGCCGTTTTGCACTTCAGTCTGGTCGTGTGCCAGCTATGTGTCTTGGATGTTTTGGTTTTTTTGGTCTATGACCTCAATAAAGTATGCTAAGACCCCACCCCAAATAAGTCCTACTTAAGTGCCTGGGCAGCCGGCTGGCCACTCATTCCATCTGGTTGCTTGCGGTGCCACCAACACAAGGTGAGGTGAGGGGATGGAGAGGCCCCACGCACCCCACACTGGATTATCTCAGGGACCCCACAGCCAGGCCATCCATGTCTTGACAACTGCTTCGTGGCCGCAGCACCAGTACATTGCTTCGCCTCCTGCTCCATTGTGGCTGCAAGGAAACAGAAGAAGTGGACCGGCGACCACATGGAATCCTGCTGCACGGGGCTGGTGGAGCTGCTGCCGTGAGGTGAGGTCGGTGTTGGGGCATGGGTGACCTGGATGTGATGGTTCTGAGTATGCAGGTGCGTGGCACATGGGGCAGCTCCACACACACACATACACACATGCTTCATAGTGGCAGCACTGGCATTCTGTGCAGCCTCCTGCGTTGCCACGAGGAAGCAAAAGAAGTGAGCCTCCCATACATGGGTAAAAAAAATAAGACATCCCCTGAAAATAAGCCTTAGTGCTTATGGAGTCAAGGTGGCGCAGTGGTTAGAGTGCAGTACTGCAGGCTACTTCAGCTGACTCCTAGCTGCAGTTCGGCAGTTCAAATCTCACTGGCTCAAGGTTGACTCAGCCTTCCATCCTTCCAAGGTGGGTAAAATGAGGACCCAGATTGTTGGGGGCAATATGCTGACTCCCTAAAACCGCTTAGAGAGGGCTGTAAAAGAACTGTGAAGCGGTATATAAGTCTAAGTGCTATTGCTATTTCAGAGCCCGAAAGAAAATTTATTTGTTTGTTTGTTTGTTTGTTTGTTTATTGGTTCGATTTATATGCCACCCTTCTCCGGAGACTCAGGGCAGCTTACAATGCATTAAGCAATAGCCTTCATACTTTTGTATATACCTGCTTAGTAGGGCTTTTGTGGGGCCCTAAGCCGTGTTCTTTTATATACAAAGTCAGCTTATTGCCCCCACAATCCAGGTCCTCATTTTACCTACCTTGAGAGGATGGAAGGCTGAGTCAACCTTGAGCCTGGTGAGATTCGAACTTGCAGTAATTGCAGGCAGCTGGTGCTACTTAATAGCACTTTAGTCTGCTGCGCCACCAAGACTAGATCTTATTTTCAGAGAAACACGGGTATTCACACTGCATTTTACTTTGCCCAGGAAGCAAAGGTGAATAATCTGAGGAGGAGGAGCATATCGAAGTGAATTTTCAGGTCCACTTTTGTGGTAAAGGCTGTGTGTGAATATCTCTCTTTTACTGTACTTTTTTTCCTTTTTTTCCTTTTTTTTTTTTTTTTGCAATCCTCTTAAAATTGTCTCCTTTAAAATTCCAAGAGAAGACATCATGAACATTTGTTCTTCCCCCAAGAGTCTGTAGAATAATAGAAAAACGTATATTAGAAAACAATGCTGACATCACCCTTGGGAGCTTTGTAAAAATAAAGTTCAATAACGTCATTAAACAGATTCTAAATTGATTTTAAAATGCTTGTGCAAAACCTGAAGGTTGCTTTAAAAAGGTGACAACTTGGAAGAAATTGGGAGAGTGTCACCCCAGCAGAATCGTTCAGCTACACAAGTGCTTTCATTACTTACAGTAAACAATAGGTGACAATCTTTAGAAGCATTATTATAACATTATGGAATTGCTACTGTGCACAGTTACAATATCATGCCTTTATAATGCCTTGGTAAGGCCACACTTGGAATACTGCATTCAGTTTTGGTCACCATGATGTAAAAAAGATGTTGAGATTCTAGGAAGAGTGCAGAGAAGAGCAACAAAGATGATCAGGGGACTGGAGGCTAAAACATATAAAGAACGGTTGCTAGAATTAGATATGTCTAGTCTTATAAAAAGAAGGACTAGGGGTGACATGATAACAGTGTTCCAATATCTCAGGGGTTGCCACAAAATAGAGGGAGTCAAGCTATTCTCCAAAGCACCTGAGGGCAGGACAAGAAGCAATGGGTGGGAACTAATCAAGGAGAGAAGCAACCTAGAACTAAGGAGACATTTCCTGACAGTTAGAACAATTAATCAATGGAGCAACTTGCCTCCAGAAGTTTTGAATGCTCCAACACTGGAAGTTTTCAAGAAGAGATTGGATAACCATTTGTCTGAAGTGGTGTAGGGTTTCCTGCCTAAGCAGGGGGGTTGGGCTAGAACAGCGGTCACCAACTGGTGGTCCGTGGACCACTGGTGGTCCTTGAGAAAATTTTGGTGGTCCTCAGAAAAATTATTTGAATTTTTGACTTCCGCTTCCGGTTCCGCTGGCGACAGACTTTGATCGGGCTAGCTCTGGCCCCAGAGTCTGATCCCCCCCATCTGGAGGCCCTTTGGGCCAAGCGCCCCATTATTGGGGCGTTTGCCGTTTGAGGGCGGCTTGCCAGGGGTCCCCTGCCTCACTTCCAGGGGCCGGGAGGCCGATGCTGGCGCGCCCGAGGCTCCAGAGGGGGCGGGAGGCGATCGGCGGCTTTTTTTCGAGGCCGCCGAGGCGCCACAGCGCCTAAGGGGACTGGTGCTACCTAAGAAAGCACAACGGACTGTACTGACTGATTGCAGAGTGGAGCAGGCATCCTGGAGGCGAGAGGGGGGGGTTGGAGTTCCCCCCCCCTTGTAGCTGGAAAGGTGCCGTGGCAGAGAACTAGGGGGAAGGAGATGGGGTGAAACCCCTTACCTTTCTGACTTTTCCTTGGAGGATGGCTGTGGCAGAGCTTCTTGGAGAGGTCTGGTGGCCCCTCCCCCCGGCAGACAATGGCGGCGATCTGACTTCCTGCTTCTTTATTTATGATTGAAGACAACATTCTCCTCTGGCTTCCTGTTTGACCTACTCTATACTTCGGACTCGTTGCTCCTGTGAGCGCCCACTGGTGGACAGTTGAAAAATTACTTAGATTGCGAATCCCTCTTTCTTCTCTGGAGGTTTGCCCTTTGATTTCTCATCTTCTACTGATCTAAGATGGCTAAGGGCCACAAATCAGCAGCAACTGACATGGCGAAAATTTTGGAAAGACTGGCAATATTGGACCAAAAGTTGGACAAGTTAGATGACGTCCAAAAAGGATTATCTGAAATTAAATCTGAAATGACACTTATGAAAAAAGATTTAAATGATGTTCAACAGCTGGCAGAGCAAAACAAGAAGAAGATGGGGGGTCTGGAGGGGGAGGTACGGGCACTCCAGAAGGTGGAGGATGGGAGAGGAAATGCAATGTTAACCTTACAATTGGATAAGATGTCTTATTTTCTCAGGTTCCAAAACGTGGAACAACTTGACCAGGAAAATTTGAGAGAAGTGATGGTTAAAATGTTGGGTGAATTTTTAGAAAGAGATTTGGAGTCTATTGGAAGGGATGTGGACTTGGTGTACAGAGTAAACTCACAATTTGCAATTTTACATAATCTACCAAGAGAGATTCATATTAAATTTGTGAGAAGGGAACTGAGAGATGAGATATTGAGAAAACAAAGACTGGGGGCGCTGGTGTACAGGGGCAAGGAGATCACCATCCTGAAGCAGATTCCCAGACAGGTACGAGAATTAAGAAGAAAATATTATTTTTTATCAAATAAGCTGTACCTCAAGGGAGTAGGTTTTAGGTGGTTGATTCCGGAGGGCTTGATGATTTTTTGGGAGGACAGTAAGAAGAAAATTAATAATATAACGGAAGCTAAGGCTTTTTTTGACCAACATAAATCCTTCCTAAGTGGAGAAGATACAGGAGCCGAAGAGGGGGAAGTATCAGATGATCAAGGAGCGGAGGCGGACGGAGCTGTTGCGGTCCGGGAGGGGGAGGGAAGCCAGACCATGGTTTTAAGAGCCAGAACTAGGAAATGAAGAAAGGAGGGGAATCTATTGTTTAAGGTTTTTTTAATTGACATTTTTCTTTTCTCTCTCTTCTTTTATTGTATTTTGTATAACACTCCTTTTTTTTTGTTTATATAATTTTTATATAACCTGGTTGTTTGTTTTGATTTAAGATAATAATGTCTGTTGTGTGAGAAATTTAAAAAAAGAAAATAATAATTGAAATATCTTTTCATAAAGATATTGAAAATTCAACATATTGTAAACTATAATATTGTATATTCTTAACCAATAAAAACTTTTTATTAAAAAAAAAAAAAGAAAAATTATTTGAATTTTTTATATTGTATTAAATCAGGAGTCCCAGGACCCTAGGACAAATACGTGCAATGAACGTCTGTGTTGCTTCAGAGAGTCTCCCCCTTCAGGGACTTTTTGTGTAGGTTGGAGAGGGACAGAAATTCCAACATGGAGTCTGCTTCAGCCTCCTGGTGCAGGGCTTTCAGCGAAGGCTGGAGGGAAGTACCACTGGTGGCGAAGAGCCAGAGGGCCTTGTTCCAGTGGGATTGCATCATAGCCTGGAACTGGCTGACCATCTCAGGCCGCTGAGCCTCCAGGCGCCGGTACCTGGCCTTGCACTCCCATAGGTCTTCCCTCTGCTTGGAAAGCCTCTGCTCGTAGTTCTCAGTGAGGTGCTTCTGCTGAGCCTCCTCCACGGCCAGATCCAATTTGAACTGAGCTGTTTTGTCAACTCTTTCTCATGGTGGCTGCTTAACTCCAACAACTGCTTCCTGTTGGGGCCCTAAGGAGCCCAGGCGAGTAAGGGAGGAGTGGCTGGGAGGGGAGGGGCGAGTAGAAGCCGGTGATGTGCCCCTTGACACGAGTGACATCAAGTTGGCCATGCCTACCCAGTCACATGACCACATAGCCACGCCCACCCAGCCGGTCATTAGGCAGATCATATTAGTGGTCCGCGGGATTTAAAATTATGAATTTAGTGGTCCCTGAGATCCAAAAAATTGGGGACCCCTGGGCTAGAAGACCTCCAAGGTCCCTTCCAACTCTGTTATTCTATTCTATTCTACCATTGGTATTTAGTACAACCTTGAACCATGATACCTGCAAGATATCCTGCTTATTATATTCTCTAAAAACCCGTGGAGTTTGGGCCCAGTCCTTTTAAACCAGAGTTTAAGTAGAAATATCGTAATTCCAAATATTTTGGCTTAATGGTGATAAAGAGAGAGGACTGCATCAGGCAGGGAAATTTAAAAACAGCAACAACATCCACAACAACAATCCTTCTTTCGTGACAAAAAATAAAAATAAAAAATGGAGGGAAATGCAAAGAAGTTTAGACCGGAGGCACATCAATTCACATATTATTTCTGACATGTTCCAATTCTAAGGATATAGTTGGTTGCTTTGCATTGCGTTTGGCTTTCAAGGCCAATCTTGGAGGCAGTCAGTTGAGTTTTGAGTAACAACAGGGCCGGCTGGAGTAAATTGTAGCAATATTTTTCTAACCTTGCAACGTCTTTTCATGATGATTATATGTGCACCACCAAATATGCAGCTAGCAAACTAACCGTAATGAATCTACTACTGTGCCCGGGCCAGAGAAAAGGGGGGGGGGAGAAAGTTAAAAAATGCATTTCTGTGGAATAATAAAAAGGGAGGAAAGCCAACTTTTATACGTTTGGGATGTCGGGATGTCATTAACATCTATATTTCCACCTTCTCTCTTCTCCATTGTCTTGCATTGCAATTTGTCAGAAGCACCGAGGCGCTTCCAGGTTGAAAGGATTACCTGGTGACATTATCATTACCTGGCGGATACCTAGTTGGGGACTCCTTTCACATCCCCAGCAGGAGCTGGAGCAAAGGATGGGAGCTCACCCTGTCCCGTGGCAGCACTCAGATCTCAAACACGGGCTTGTTAACCTCCTTCATTTTGCCTCGTCAATTCTTTCCGTTTTTTTCAGCTAGAAGTCTTCTAAAAGCAAGAAAGCAGATATGTCATCCAGGTTCTTAGTAAAACTGACCAATAAGAGGGCAGTTTGCATTATTCTTGGTGCATGGTTTTATTTGAAAGGGGAAATATGTCTGAAGAATTTCACATTTTAACACTTGCCTACGTTTCTGGTCATGTTACAGGGCTTTAACTGTTTGAGGACTATTGAGGTATTTTACCATCTGCAAATTCCAGGGCTGGTGGGTGTATTGAAAATCATCCATCATCTCTGTAAAAGACAATAGAAAATATATGCTTCCATATATTTTTCAATAAAATTGTAAAAACATAGTTACCGCAAGGCAAAGATAAGCTGAACCCTTCCTTCCTTCCTTCCTTCCTTCCTTCCTTCCTTCCTTCCTTCCTTCCATCCTTCCATCTTTCCTCCCTCCCTCCCTTTCCATCCCTTCTCTCCCTCCTTTCCCATCCCCTCTCTCCCTCTCTCCTTCCCTTTTCTTCCCTTCCCTTCTCTCCCTCCCTCCCTATAGCATTCATATTGTAATATCAAGTAAACTGAATATGAATGACTTCCTTTGTAATGACACTATAACTCCAGTTTGGGTGCCAATCAATCAATAAACAACAAAGTTAACAATAAACATATACTTTAAACTTACTTACTTACTTACTTACTTTATTTGTTTGTTTGTTTGTTTGTTTATTTATTTATTTATTTATTTATTTATTTATTTATTTATTTATTTATTTATTT
>WNWU01000063.1:2362409-2373672 GCA_012654045.1 Ptyas mucosa | reverse complement strand
TCTATCTATCTATCTATCTATCTATCTATCTATCTATCTATCTATCTATCTATCTGTCTGTCTGTCTATCTTTCTAAGAAGGCATTTGAAAAAGCAATAACAGGATATGTTGGTCAAAGCAAAACATTGCATCATGAAATTCTTTTTTGGGATGGCCAATGACCATGCTTTCAGATCTATGTGCAAAGAGTTGGAGGCATCCTTTGAACAGTCAAACGAGTTCTCCAAAGATGCAGCCACTTTAATACTCCAAGAAGGGATGATCTGCTTGTGCTAACATGCACTGCAAAATGCCCCTTTCAGCAAGAGTCTTTGTCATCCCACAGATCAATTTGTTTCATAGTTGCCTTTCAATTGTTCATCTGCATTAAACAAACCATAAACACGTCTCGTAAATGTACACCAGCTATCAAGTGTTCAAGCTTGACCACCTCTTCAAAAAGACCTAATGGTTAGCTCAGGGGACACGCAGAAGTTACCATGTCCTCAGGACAAAAATCTAATCAAATCCAATCAATCTTTTAAATTGTGCAATAAAAACTTCAGAAGATTAAGCTTTGCCATTTGAAAGTGACATTGTTTTCCATTAAATAATGACACTCTTATTGCCCTAGTAAACCAATGTCAAATTACTGCGAAGTTAAAAATACAATGCTTCCATCTGGCATTATTTTAATGACTTACTCCTTGCCATCACAAAGCTTTCAATAGTCAACAAAGCAATGGGCTTCTTGGTTTTTCAAAATATTTCTTTTATTAAGAAAAATACCTGCGATTTGCTTCCTATTTGCACTTTATTTTGGTTCTTTTCTCCTAAACCAACATCTTCTTAAAAACTTCCAGTGTTCCAGAATTTAGAAGTTCTGGAGGCAAGTCGTTCCACTGATTAATTGTTCTCACTGTCAGGAAATTTTTCCTTAGTTCTAAGTTGCTTTTTTCCTTGATTACTTTCCACCCATTGCTTCTTGTCCTGCCCTCAGATGCTTTGGAGAATAGCTTAACTCCCTCTTCCTTGTGGCAGCCCCTGAGATATTGGAAGGCTGCTATCATGTCTCCCCTAGTCCTTCTTTTCATTAAACTGGACATACTCAGTTCCTGCAACTGTTCTTCATGTGTTTTAGCCTCCAATCCCCTAATCATCTTTGTTGCTCTTCTCTGCACTCTTTCTAGAGTCTCAACATCTTTTTTTACATCGAGGTGACCAAAACTGGATGCAGTATTCCAAGTGTGGCCTTACCAAGGCATTATAAAGTGGTATTAACCCTTTACATGATCTTGATTCTATCCCTCTGTTTATGCAGCCTAGAACTGTGTTGAAAGTCCGTATCTGATTTCAGATCAAATCTAATCTCTAGATGAAATTTCCAAGTTAATATTACAATTGCTGTAAGCTTATATGGTGGTGGTTTGGATTGAATTATCTTCACAATAACCTCAACTTTATGAAAACTTATGATTTTTTTTTTAGTTTAATTGAAATATGTGACGCTTACTTTTTTCTGGGTAAACATAAAATTTCTGCTGAAAATATTTTGGGCCATGTATTGTTCAAAAAGATCTCAGTGACAGAGTTAGGTGACTCATCCCTTTGAAGTGATAAGCAAATCCGATAAAAATAGGTTTTATTGTCGTCAATGTGATTTACTCACAAGAAAGGGAGCACGAGATTGTATCCAAGACACATTATTCAATTATTTCTCTAACACTAATTGAAACTGTACAGTCATTTGTAAGACTGGAAAGAAGAAAATTGAATGCCCAAGTTGAGAACTTAATATTACGCTATATAGGTTGACATAAAATTACATAGCAACCAAATTCCTTAGCAAGAGTTGGTATTTGAAATCCTATCATTTGTTGTAGGAATATAAGCCAAGGGTTGTGCAATGTAGGCAGGAACATTATGAAGTCCAAAAACAAGCAAGGTTAGTCTGTGCCCTAGTTAGCAGTCTTTTGACTTTTACACCTGATAGAGCAGGGGTGTCAAACTCGCGGCCAGAGGGCAAAGGGGGAAAAGTCATGTGATGACAATGTGATGCTATAAGTTGGACACCCCTGTGATAGAGGCTCCATTGAATGGCTCTGTTCATACTATCTTATGCTTTGTATGTGAAAGATGTCTCAGAGAAGCTTGTTTTCATGTAGGGGGAGAAATATAGGATGTATTCTGTAAAACTATTCTTTTATGGAGATTCCAGTTTGCTTTTAAATTAGTAGCAATAGCCCTTAGACTTATATACCTCTTTACAGCCCTCTCTAAGTGGTTTACAGAGTCAGCATATTGCCCCCAACAATTTGGGTCCTCATTTGACCCACGTCGGAAGGATGGAAAGCTGAGTCAACCCTGAGCCTGGTGAGATTTGAACTGCCAAATTGCAAGCAGCCAGCAGTCAGCAGAAGTAGCCTGCAGTACTGCACTCTAACCACTGCGCCACCCCGGTCTATAGAGTTTATTCCTTTCTGTTCACCAGGACTGAAGGAATACCAATGAATTATTTCTTAATTATGGAGATTAAGTTTTGGGGATAAAGACCCCAAATAAATCAGTGGTGAAATTCAGCAGGCTGTATCCGGATTGCATGATCCGGTAGCACTGGTGGTGGGAGGCTCCGCCCACCCATCCAGACGTCATCATATCCCATTTTTGACCCTCTGCTCATGCACAGAAGGCTCTGCGCATGTGTGGAGAAGGTGTGCACGAGCGCTCACATTTGCGAACTGGTAGCGGTAAGTGAACACCACCCCTGCATTAAACCATTATTCGATTCACTGTAAGCAATGCAGTTTGAACCCTGAACAGGTGCCATTACACACACACACATGCATGCACACATACATACACACACACACAAGAAAACTGATGATGCTATCAGTTAAAATTAGGCAAGACCAACCAGTTACACTTGAACTACTAATAATTCCATTGGAATCAGGATGCTCCTATAATACACATGTACCCATTAATATCAGTCTGCTATATCTATTAAGCAGTGGTGAAATCCAATTTTTTTTACTACTGGTTCTGTGGGTGTGGCTTAGTGGGCGTGGTGTGGCTTGGTGGGCATGGCAGGGGAAGGATACTGCAAAATCCCCATTCCCACCACACTCCTGGGGGAAGGACATTGCAAAATGTCCAATCCCACCCCACTCTGGGGCCAGCCAGAGGTGGTATTTGCCGGTTCTCCAAACTATTCAAAATTTTATTTTATTTTATTTTTATTTTTATTCTTATTTATATGCCGCCCTTCTCCGAAGACTCAGGGCGGCTTACAATGCGTTAAGCAATAGCCTTCATACTTTTTGTATATTTTATACAAAGTCAGCTTATTGCCCCCACAAACCGGGTCCTCATTTTACCCACCTTAAAAAGGATGGAAGGCTGAGTCAACCTTGAGCCTGGTGAGATTTGAACTTACAGTAATTGCAGGCAGCTGGATGTTAAATGCTGCCTTGTAGGAGGCATTAGCCTCCTACGCCACTCCGCTACCGGTTCTCCAGAACCTGTCAGAACCTGTTAGATTTCACCTCTGCTATTAAGGATGGTACTAATCCTTACTAATCTATATTAGTAAACCTAAAGATTTCATGGAAGATGGGACTGTCTAATGAAGACCACATGTTCATCACCTTTTCCTGTTGGATTCCTCATTCAACCCATCATGAAACATCAACGCCTAACTTTTATGTCTTTCTTGGACAAGGAAGTAGAAAGTGAAATATTGGTAGAACGCTCAAGAAAATCGATTGTAGGTCCCTGGCTGACATCTCTCACATGGACATAGGAGCAAACTGAACTTTGAAAGATGCTAGTTTAAGGGGTGCTGCAGTGTATTTCCTTCTGCAACCATCTAGAGTAGAAGGTAAGTCTTGTATGTCTGAGAGTATATCTCTTCCCCTGTCCCTTTCACAGCTCAAGAAGAGTTTCTTCTGAGCCTCTTTCTTTACTTTAAAAAATGAAGGTAAAGGTTCCCCCTCACACATATGTGCTAGTCATTCCTGACTCTAGGGGGCGGTGCTCATCTCCATTTCAAAGCCGAAGAGCCAGCACTGTCCGAAGACGTCTCTGTGGTCATATGGCCGACATGACTAAATGCCAAAGGCGCACAGAACGCTGTTACCTTCCCATCAAAGGTGGTCCCTATTTTTCTACTTGCATTTTTTTACATGCTTTCGAACTGCTAAGTTGGCAGAAGCTGGGACAAGTCACGGGAGCTCACCCCATTACGCGGCACTAGGGATTCGAACTGCTGAACTGGTGAGCTTTTGATTGACAAGCTCAGCGCCTTAGCCACTGAGCCACCGTGTCCCGTCCCCCCCATTTTTTTTTTTACTATAGCTATGGTCTAAGTTGCCTTTTATCTGACCCATCTCTTGGCTGCGGCACTTTTCCAAAGTCATTTTCACATACCATGACAATCTGTGAGGTCTCCCATTTTTCATGAAAGATGTTGATGCAGATTAATTATATGGTCAACAGCCCTGAAAGTTGATCAGCAAACCAGCACTGTCAACAAGAAACAAGGACACAGCCCTTTCCGCAGCAAAATCTTTTAATTATCCACCATCTCTCCTTTCCCCACCTCCTCAAAATAAACCAAAAGAACTTAAATAACAGTTTCGCATAAAGACGTTGAATTCTACTCCTTTATTTTGTGTAGCACATACGTATGGAATTCCTTCTCATGTTGTCCTGAAAGCCATTTCGTGTGCTGTAGAATTACTGTGGCATGTTCAAAAGAATCTAAAATAATTATGACAAGTTGAACATTTATCAGAAGATTTCACCCATATCCCTGGGTTACTATCACATTTTGCCTCAGGTGAACTACGCTTGGTAAAAGCAAGCTAAATAAATATAAGGAATCTGACTGGAAATAAATACCTATTTATGTAGGAAAATAGCATGATGGTTTTTGCATAACTGAATAAAAAAAGGTTTACCAAAACATTATTCTTTACAATACTATAGCATTTTCTTATAATTGTTTTCCTTATCTCATAAAAAATGCAAACAGAATGAATCCTATCTGGTTTCAACTATGTGTTTGCACTAATGAGTCTAAGAAAACATCACACACACACAAAAAAAGAGCAGAATATCTATTTGCTTTTGCCAAATTCTTGTTAATCCACAGGCCCCCAAGCTGATAATTAACGGATTTGGAATCTGTTGCTAGTGAATTCAATTTGACACATTAAAGTTTATAATCCCAATGACCTCAATTATTAAGTGTGAGGGATGGTAAACACACTAATCCAAATATCTGGTGTCTTAATTTCTATATAATATTCAAAAACTTAGTTAACTAACTGTGAACAAAGATTATCGGAATTACAAAATGTTCTTATCTTCCCTGAAGATAAGAAATGATAAAACACCATTGCCTTTTGGAAAACTCCCCCCCGCCCCCCCCTTTTTTTGAATTTTTCAATAATCAGACAAAACAGTGCATGAGGTTGCTTTGAAAAAAAAATAGAAGGGTAGCAGAGATAGAGAGAATATCAGAAAAATAACAGAAAAAGAAATGACAACATTGAAACAAGATTAATGCTTAAGGGAATAAGGTGAAGATTTTATTTTTTTCATGATTTCACAAACAAATTTAATAACTTTTGACGACGGTGACCTGAAAAATCTCCACCAAGGCATGACTATTGAGTCGAGGTGGCTTAAAGTACTAGCAAGTTTTGTGAGATAATTAAAGATGTGATATGAAGTTTACACTTCTCCTCTGGAATGAATATTCATCTTGGGAATAAAATAGTAAATGTGAAATGTATAAGCACTGAAAACGGCATTTTTTAATATATTTGGAGAAGCATTATAGTCTAACCACTGAAATGCGTATAATGTGAATTGCTGTCTAATTTTATGCACACGGACTCAAAAGTAAGCCCTGCTACTATGTCTAGCAATACTTAATGCTAAGTAACCATGCCTAAGAAGGCAGCTTTAGCAAGCTCTGATGAGGATATGAAGTTTCCAGCCATGAAATCCAATCAAAAGGAAAACTCAAGATCTGCTTATGCTCGGTAGCCATTTTGACCAGCTACGAGGTTACAGACATACAACAATACAGTAATTTGACACTATATTCGAGAAACAAAATGAAACCATGAGAAAGAAGTCCAAGGAGAAGACAAACTTGTCCAAAGACTAGTGAAAATTGCCAGTTAATCATTAGACATGCTGAAATAGAAAAAGATCAATTGAGTTTTTTTTTTAAACACAAAAACTAAAAATGGAGCACTTGTATATTTCTTGCCAAACATGTCCGCATAAGGAGTGGGTCAGCAATGTAGGGTTGGCCAACAGTACAATACAATAGTACAAAAGGATACAATACAGAATAGAACTGGAAGGGACCTTGGAGGCCTTCTATTCCAACCCGCTGCTCAAGCAGGAGCCACTATACAATTTCAGACAAGTGGTTGTCTCTTTTTAAAAGCCTCCAGTGATGGAGCACTCACAACTTCTGAAGGCAAGTTGTCCCACCAGATAAGTGTTCTCACTGTGTGTTAGGAAGTTTCTCCTTAATTCTAGGTTGCTTCTCTCCTTGAGTAGTTTCCATCCATTGTTTCTTGTGCTCATCCGGAGTCCAGCTTGACTCAGTCTTCATTTTGTCACAATAACCTAGGATAAGTGTTCTCACTGTTAGGAAGTTTCACAACTTCTGGAGGCAAGTTGTTCCACTGATTAATTGTTCTGTCAGGAAATTTCTTCTTAGTTCTAAGTTGCTTCTCTCCTTGATTAGTTTCCATCCATTGTTTCTTGCCTGCCTTCAGGTCCTTGACCCATTCTTCTTTGTGGCAGCCCCTCAAATATTGGAATACTGCTATCATGTCACCTATAGTCCTCCTTTTTCTCTAGAGTAGCCATACCCAATTCCTGCAATCGTTCTTCCTATGTTTTAGTCTCCAGGTCCTTAATCATCTTAGTTGCTTTCCTCTGAACTTTTCCCAAAGTCTCAGCATCTTTTTTTTTGTAGTATGGTGACCGAAACTGTATCTGGTATTCCAGGTGTGGTCTTACAAAGATTATGTAAACAGTATTAATATCTCATGTGATCTTGACTCTATCATTGAAACCTCAAAATGTGATAATAGTAAAATTTTCTTCCCTGAAATTTTATGAGAATCTGCAAGATTGAAACATTCTCACAAGAAGAGACAAGACAAGAATTTGGAGGCAGGGCAGATCAAAACTAGATGTGATTTGTCAATCTTGTTTGACTTGGACTATCTCATTAATGGATGAATTGGTTCCCAGAAGGCAGTTAATGTCTGATGTAAATTTGAGAAAAAGGGTCTTTCCAAGCTGACATCATAGATGCCAGGAACATTTGGGAAACACAATCCCATAAAGATTCTAATCTACAGCAATTTAAATGTTGAAATGTCGCAGCCAGCACTTTGAACAAAGTATGTATCGCTAACAAGGAGTTCTGGGAATTAAACGCAGGTCATTAATAGCTGTTCATTAGATTAATTCCTTCTTCTCAGTCCCTGGAGATCTTGGCTTGACATGTTGTCTGAACCTCATTTGCTACCCAAATGGGAAAAATAACACATATCCTTTCCCAAGATATCATTAGTTTGACCCTGGAGCAGTACACTCGCAACTATCTTTTCCCCTCCATTTAATAGCAAACCAGGAAAATAACCATTTTCTGCCCTTTCAGAATGTCAAACACCAGATGTTTAAGAAATCCAGCTCCATCTGTTGCAATAGTAGGCTCAGAGCTGAACACTGAACATCCAAATGTTGCCTGAGCTTCAGACCTGAAAGTCTTACTTCAGTCTTATGTTCTTCATAACTGTTGAAGTAGCTGTCACACAGCAGCTAAAATTATCCAGCTAAAGGTTCAGTAGAAATAACCCGGGACATGAAAACTTTGTCATCATTCTGAAGCGAAAGAGTGAAGTGAAAAAGTAAACAGAAGATCAACAAGAATGATTAAGGGTCTGGAGGATAAAACATGTGAAGAACAGTTACAGGAATTGGGTATGTCTAGTTTAATGAAAAGAAAGACAGGGGAGACATGATAGTAACGTTCCAATATTTGAGGAGCTCCTACAAAAATGAGGGAGTCAACCTATTTTCCAAAGCATCAGAAGGCAAGACAAGAAACAATGGATGGAAACTAACCAAGGAGAGAAGCATCCTAGAACTAAGGAGAAATTCCCTAATGGTGAAAGCAATCAACCAGTGGAACAGCTTGCCTTCAGAAGTTGTGGGTGCTCCATCTCTGGAGGCTTTCAAAAAGGACAACCATTTATCTGAAATAGTATAGGCTTTCCTGCTCGAGCACAGGGTTGGACTACAAGACTCCAAGGTCTCTTCCAACTCTATTCTTGTATGATCTAAGTTTTGTTAAAGCTATTGGTTGTGAAAGCAATGGCTTGCATAGACCTCTTTGGACTCCTTTGACAAATTTGTAATGGCTTCACCACAAAGGAACAAACTCTACCCAAGAACTACCTGCATCTTGAATGAAAATAATTTTGGTGACTTTTGGAAGGAATTTGTGTCAAGACTCCACAGTGCCTACTGGTAATTTTTTCAAAAGGTTATCGGCATCTCACCAAGTTTTAGTGAGATTTCATGAGATTTTGGCATTCTCGTGAATACGTTGCAAAGTCATAGAGATGCTGTTATCAAGAATGAAACATAACAGCTTTACAAATTTTACCTACCACTATCAAAATGTTAAATTTACTTAGATTTTCTCTCACACTTGGCTTTCCCCTGTCTGATTATGTGTGTATTATCAGTGCTGTGCACAAGGTAAAGGTAAAGGTTCCCCTCGCACATATGTGCTAGTCGTTCCTGACTCTAGGGGGCAGTGCTCATCTCTGTTTCAAAGCCGAAGAGCCAGTGCTGTCCAAAGACATCTCCGTGGTCATGTGGCGGGCATGACTAAATGCCAAAGGCGCATGGAATGCTGTTACCTTCCTACCAAAGGTGGTCCCTATTTTTCTACTTGCATTTTTTATGTGCTTTTGAACTGCTAAGTTGGCAGAAGCTGGGACAAATAACGGGAGCTCACCCTGTTATGTGGCACTAGGGATTCAAACTGCTGAACTGCTGACCTTTCAATCGACAAGCTCAGCTTCTTAGCCACTGAGCCACCACGTCCCTACCATGCTGCGCATAGGTGGGTATAAAAATGAACTTTAGTTTAATACATAAATGCTGAAATTCATTAAGATGCCACAATCTTCTTTGGGAGAACACTTTGAGGATTGATAGGAAAGGACTTATGCATATTTGTATGTATCTGAATGATTAATGTATGCTGAGCTCTGCACACATATAGAATTACAGCACTAGCACTGATGATGTTACTTAGTTAGGGTAATGAAACGTCTGCAAGAAAACAAGGAAGCTCATAGAGCACCAAGGACCCCGCATTTCAACCCTGAGCTACAAATATGCTCCTCTGTTGATAAGCTGTGTTAAACTGGCATTTTTTCAAAACATCCCCTTATTGTATGTTTTTGCAACCTAAAAAAAAGAATTAAGCTTTAATATGCTCCTCATCATATTATAGTCCTGGTAGCCGCAAGACTATTGTAGTCTATTGAAGTGGATGGAGTTGGCTGAAATAGCAAAACTGACCCCTTTGATTAAAGAAAAGAACATAAGTGCTTTTGTTTCCACATAGAGACCGCTTCTGAATTTCGTGCTTGATGTGGAGAAGAATGAAACGCTGACATTGGGATATACCAATTAGACTGATAGATCTTTTATAGAAATAGCAATAGCACTTAGACTTATATACCGCTTCACAGGGCTTCTACAGCCCTCTCTAAGCAGTTTACAGAGTCAGCATATTGCCCCCGAACAATCTGGGTCCTCATTTTACCAACCTCGGAAGGATGGAAGGCTGAGTCAACCTTGAGCCTGGTGAGATTCGATCTGCCAAACTGCTGGCAGCCAGTGATCAGCAGAAGTAGCCTGCAGTACTGCACTCTAACCACTGCACCACCGTGGCTCTTATATTGGCTTGTTTATATTATTATGAAAAAGCAAAAAGTTGTGATTTTACTGTAGGAGAGAGAGTTGGAAGTCAATGCTTCTTTTTCTTTTTTCTTTTTTCTTATCTTTCCTCACTTCCTTTTCCCCTTCCCTCCATCACTGCTTTCCTATTTACTTTGCATTTTGCATTTTACATTACTATATAACTCAATAAAAATGTTAATGGTAAAAAAAAAAAACTATGAAGCTACCTATAGCCCATTTTAAATCTGTAGCTGAGCTTTCTTCCTTTTTTAAAATTTCATTTCATTTATTTATTTATTTTGGATTCTTTTCTTTTTACTCGCAAATGAAGAGATTTAATTGACTATTGTTAGCTTCCTTTAACGTCTTTTGGAGGAAATGCAAGATTTTTTTAAAAAATGTTTTCAATAAACTAAGCAAAATTATCCGGAATGAAACCCATAGAGAAAACTATTATTCTTATGAATTGGGGCGATAACATTCTTAACTAAATTAGCTAAATAGACATGTTTGTTGAAATGCATGGAATTAACTGAAAATAGTGCTTTAAATTGCTCATTTGGCAGGAGTGTAAACTACAGCTTTAAAAGTATTAAGAGCTGGATTCTTATCCCTTTGTTTGAGCAGCTGCACTCTGCAAATAAGAATGGTGTATTCGTTTGATAAAGGAAAACAAACCCCTACAACACTTGTTTTGTGAAATAATATTGAAATCACAAATATACACTTTACAAATGTTTACATTTGTTAATTGCTTTTCCACAGTCTGCAAAAGGTTGGATTACACATTTAGGCTTCCCCCTCCCCACTCCCAGCGGTGTAAAACAGAAGTTGAACTGTTTGCTTTGTTTTCCATTTCTGATGTTATAAGGTTCTAGGGATCCAATTTCCATTTGCCAGAGAAATAACAAAATAACAGAATTGGAAGGGACCTTGGAGGTCTTCTAGTTCAACCCCCTGTTTAGGCAGGAAACCCTACACCACTTCAGACAAATGGTTATCCAACATCTTCTTAAAAACTTCCAGTTATGGAGTATTCTGGAGACAAGTTTTTCCACTGAATAATTGTTCTGTCAGGAAATTTCTCCTTAGTTCTAAGTTGCTTCTCTCCTTGATTAGTTTCCACCCATTGCTTCTTGTTCTGCCCTCAGGTGGTTTGGAGAATAGCTTGACTCCCTCTTCTTTGTGGCAGCCCCTGAGATAGATAGATAGATAGATAGATAGATAGATAGATAGATAGATAGATAGATAGATAGA
>WNWU01000063.1:2327634-2341881 GCA_012654045.1 Ptyas mucosa | reverse complement strand
TAGATAGATAGATAGATAGATAGATAGATAGATAGATAGATAGATAGATAGATAGATAGATAGATAGATAGATAGAACGAGATGGCTGGTTAGACTCACTGAAGCAGTCAGCATGGACTTAAATGGACTCTGGGGGATGGTAGAGGACAGGCAGGTCTGGAGGAACATTGTCCATGGGGTCGTGATGCGTCAGACATGACTTTGCAACTAACAACAAAGTGTGTGGAAATCCTTGCATTTTCCAACTTGATATGGCCATTGATGAGTAGACAACTAAAGTTCCCTGATTGGGGAGGTTGGAAAATGGATTTCAGAAGTTTGTCCCAATGTTTTTAAGGAGACATTTTGCAAAGACCAAACATTTTTTTTTTCCCCTTCATCTGAGTTTGGCTTGATGTTGAAAGATATATGTGGTCGGCTGGGGAATGAAAAGCATTGGGACACAAATTTTGGATTTCAACTGTAAACCTCTGTGGGTTAGCAGCTACACATGAAATGCAAAAGGCCCAAGACTGAGAAATAAGCGTCGAATAGATCAGGGGTGGGTTCTACTTACCTTTACTACCAGTTAGCAATGGGAGTGTGTGCGTCTGCGCATGCGCAGATTGTCAATTATGATCTCTGGGCGGGTGGGCAAAGCCTCCCACCACTTTTACTACAGGTTCTAAAGAACCGGACAGAACTGGGAGCAACCCGCCACTGGTATAGATTAAAGGAGAATGAAATGCTAGTTTTGGGCAACTAGTATCTGAAGGATTTATGAGAGGGGTGGCTAGTGGGATCAAAGCTTCTACAGTTCAGGCATTTTTATCAGATACAAAGATGACCAAATAGCTTCTCATTAAAACTGAAGAAAGAGGGAGGAAAACTTGCAAAATGCCCTGATTTTATGGACCTACTACCTGGATCAGTTCCCTCCTCTTGTCATAAAGTTAGTCAAAGAATTTCAATTTGTTCCACTCCTTTAGAACTCAACTTAATGATCTGTACAAATTACTAATGAAATAAAACTTTGGAGAAAACATGACAACATCATCATGCTTAGAGTATGAAGTAGAAGGAGGATTTGCTATCCCGCTCTCTCCTTCTCTCTGACACTTTCTTTGACCTCATAAGACGGAATTGTTAACAATGTTGTCAAACTAGTTTGTCAAGAGTCAAGGCAATCTAGACATCCTTGGAATTTAAGCAGTCAAGAAGTTTGTTGACTCCAAGAAGAACTACTTAGAGTTGAGAGCACCACAACAATGAAGAATTGCCACTCCTTAAAAGAAAACCAATTCAGTTGCCAATCCTTCAGTTGCCACTTCTTAAAAGCAAACCAATAACCCATTTTACCTTGGGATAATGAACAAGCAGACAATGCCACCAATTTTCTTAAACTACACAACATTTACAGAGCCTTTTCCTCACATTCAAATAATAATGATGCTTCAGGGCCTTTGAAATGTTTTCTGAAGTGCTCTGGAAGAACTCTTTGGTTTTTTAGCTTTTCAAAGATCTTCTCTTTCTCTTCAATAGGGAAATGAATCATGATTTGCATATATTAAATATCTAATCTACCCACGGGTAGAAAAGGAATCTTACAGGCAATTACCAAAAAGAAAACTATGTATCTAGCCCAGAACAAAGGCTTATTGAGAATATTAATTAAAAAGGAGTATAGGATCTCAAAAAAAAAAAAAAAAAAAGCTCAGCAAGTTAAAAATTGGCTCGTCTTTGAGTTGGAAGTCACCTGGAAGTGTGGCAATATTGCAGAATAGACTTGGAAGTCAAAAATGATATCTCAAAAGGCAATAATAGACTCCTTTCAAACAATTGCCAAGAGTTACTAGGAAAAGCAAAATCAGAAAACTACATCTCACTTATTTTGGCTATGTCATTCGGGGAGAATTCGCTTTATGTTTGGAAGAGTTAGAGGTAAAAGGAAACAGAGGCCATCAAAGGTGACACTAGCCAGAGCATAAAACAACTCAAAAGAAGTCATGCAACATCGGAAATGTGGAGAGACCTGGCCCTTAGTGTATATACATACACTGAAAAAGCCCAATTGGGCTTTTTATCAGGGGATGTCTTATTTTGGAGAAATAAGAGAGGCTCTGGAGGCTGGGGACAAAAAAGTCACTTCCTGTCCAACCGGAAGTTGGGAAATGGGCCGTTTTGGACCTCCGGAGGGTCTCCAGGGGGGTGGGGAAGGCTGTTTTCACCCTCCCCAGATGCATAGAGAGAATCTGGAGCCAGGTAAGAAAGAAAAATGGGCCTACTGGGCCATTGTGTGCCAGGAGCGGGGGGGGGGGGGGGGGGGGGGGGGGGGAGGAGGATCGCACGTGCATGCACGGGGCATTATGGGTGTGGGCATGTGCACACGCAAACCTCCCCCGCCCCCCCTCCTGGCACACGATGTCAAAAAGCTTAGCCATCACCGATATAGGCCCTCCTGCTTGAGTAGGGAGTTGGACTAGAAGACCTTCAAGGTCTCTTCCAACTTTGTTATTCTGTTCTTCTTTCAATGGTGGCTTTATTCATCTAATAACTTAGTTCTCCTTTCTTTGTGTTCACTTGCTTATTACATTTTCTTTCCTGAGCTTTCGTGATTCTTTCTCCAACCAATATATTATCACATTACTTCTTTGAGATAGGTTAAGTTGACAAAGAGGGAGTGGAGCAAATCCACCTTAGGAGTTTTGTAACCGATATGGATGTGAATCTCGTTTCCAAAATCACAATCTACTATTTGTAAGAATTACATCACAATAACTATTACATACAACCAGCAACTTCACTTCAGCTCTGTGTGATTATGGTGAGTTCATAAACACCACCTGTCTAACCATACCACTCTTAAATTGTAGTTAAGAGCTTGTGGCAACATGTAAAACACAACATGATGTAATACACTGCAACATTGTTTTGTTTGGCGTGAGTTTAACATTGTGCGGTTTGGCACATTCATTCTACTGCATAGAACAGAATAACAGAGTTGGAAGGGACCTTGGCGGTCTTCTAGTCCAACCCTCTGCTTAGGCAGGAAACCCTACACCATTTCAGACAAATAGCTATCCAACATCTTCTTAAAAACTTCCAGTGTTGGAGCATTCACAGCTTCTGGAGGCAAGTTGTTCCACTGATTAATTGTTCTAACTGCCAGGATATTTCTCCTTAGTTCTAAGTTGCTTCTCTCCTTGATTAGTTTCCACCTATTGCTTCTTGTTCTACCCTCAGGTGCTTTGGAGAATAGTTTGACTCCCTCTTCTTTTTGGCAGCCCCTGAGATACCAGAACACTGCTATCATGTCTCTCCTAGTCTTTCTTTTCATTAAAGTAGACATACCCAGTTCCTGCAACTGTTCTTCATATGTTTTAGCCTCCAGTCCCCTAATCATCTTTGTTGCTCTTCTCTACACTCTTTCTAGAGTCTCAACGTCTTTTTTTACATCATGGCGACCAAAACTGGATGCAGTATTCCAAATGGGGCCTTATCAAGGCATTATAAAGTGGTATTAACACTTCAGATGATCTTGATTCTATCCCTCTGTTAATGCAGCCTAGAACTGTGTTGGCTTTTTTGGCAGCTGCTTCACACTGCTGGCTCATATTTAAATGGTTGTCGACTAGGACTCCAAGATCACAGTTACTACTATTGAGCAAGGTACATCTATCAAAGCACGGTTAGAGGAAACTATGGCTTCTGGATGATGTAAATCCAGCCATTGTGCCTTTTCACTGTAAATCAATAACTTCAACTGTTTCTTTTTTTAAAAAAATAATACCATACACAAGGCATTTAGTGAAATGTACGTCAGAGCTCTGTAGAGCATGGAAAAGGACAGGTAATCTTGCAATGAGTGGCAGGCCTGCCAGAGGTGATAATTTCACTGCATCAGCTACATTTAAGCAACCATATTTCATGTCCCAGAAAATATTTTTTCCCCTCCCTTTCTTGTTTCAGAACAAATTAGTGAAGTCTACATTTCAACTGGGGGCCCTGTGTATCATTTCATAGTGGTAGCCAGGTTATATATATAAAAAAAGTTTGTATCAAAGACCTTGGATTTTCTCATTTGCATAAGAATGGGAAGTTAATTGTGTTAGAGATATCTTAGTTTCCCTCAGGAGTTCATTAAGCTGAAACTCACTGAGAATGCAACTTAACTGTCAGCTTGGATAAACATGAAAAATCAGCATGAGACAACCAGAACCATAAGTTATAACTTAATATGTGTAAAATATACTAGTAAACAAGTTAAAAAGGTGAGGGGAAACCACGGTGGAAATCTGTGTGCGTTCATTTGGAAGCTTCTGATGAATTTTGCATTCCGTGTTCAATAATTTAAACCGTTAACTGAACTTAAAGGTTGGAAGTTCTAATAAAAAAGAGTTTATTTAAAAAAAACAAAAACAAAGCCACAACACCTTCATGTTTTAATTAAATCAAAATTTGGATACACAAATTCAGAAATAGGCTTTCTGAAACATGAGCCGTGGTGCTTAGAACACAGTTGTTGCTGTTAGTTGCGAAGTCGTGTCTGACCCATTACAACCCCATGGACAACGTTCCTCCAGGCCTTCCTGTCCTCTACCATCCTCTGGAGTCCATTTAAGATCACGCCTATTTCTTCAGACCTCCATCCAACCACCTCATTCTCAGTCGTCCCCTTCTTCTTTTGCCCTCAATCGTTCCCAGCATTAGGCTCTTCTCCAGTGAGTCCTTTCTTTTCATTAGGTGGCCAAAGTATTTGAGTTTCATCTTCAGGACCTGGCCTTCTAAAGAGCAGTCAGGGTTGATCTCCTCTAGGACTGACCGGGTTGATTGCCTTGCCATCCAAGGGACTCGCAGGAGTCTTTTCCAGCACCATAGTTCAAAGGCCTCAATTCTTTGGCGCTCAGCCTTTCTTATGGTTCAACTTTCACAGCCATATATTGCAACTGGGAACACCATAGCTTTGACTATATGCACTTTTGTTGGCAGGGTGATGTCTCTGCTTTTTAGTCAGCTATCTAGATTTGCCATAGCTTTCCTCCCCGGGAGCAAACGTCTTTTAATTTCTTGTCTGCAGTCCCCATTCAATGTTCACTCCAGGAGTTAGATTCTGAGCGGCTCAAGGTTGACTCATCCTTCCATCATTCCACAGTTGGTAAAATGAGGAGCCAAACTGTTGAGGGCAATATGCTGACTCTGTAAACCACCTAGAGAGGGCTGTAAATCACCATGAAGCAGTATATAAGTCTAAATGCTATTGCTATTATAGCTTTCTATCAGTAAATTTGTATGATTAAATCTGGACTTTTTTAGTTGAGGGGGACTTTAGAATTGTCTCTTAATTGGGACTTCCTAAGAATGTTTAAACACTGTTCCTATCTATCTCTGGTTTACTTCTTAATAAGAAAAGGCTAGAGCATTTTGGATAAAACACATTAAGGAGGTGATCAGGTGATTAAATCATGCATGGCTTGGAGAAAATTGACAGGGATATTTTTTTCTTAGAATAGAATATAATTCTTTATTGGCCAAGTGTGATTTGTCTTTAGTGTATATGTTCTCAGTATACATAAGGAGAATTAAAATACATTCATCAACAATAAAAAGATACAACACGTAGTGATAGTCAAAGTTACTAATAAGCCATCAGATTGTACTAGGAAACAAATAAAAACAATATAAATTGAAAGGTACAACAAACATGGTTATAGTAATAAGCGGGAAGAGCTAGATACTAGTAAGGAAGAGAAGAATAATAGTAATACAGTCTTAGTAAATTATTTGACAGTGTTGTGGGAATTAGTTGTAAAGTAGAGTGATGACATTTGGGAAAGAAAACTGTCCTTGTGTCTTGTTGTTCTGGTGCGCAATGCCCTATAGAAATTGAAACAGTTTATGTCCAGTATGTGAGGGGTCTGAAGATATTTTCACAGCCCTCTTTTTGACTCATGCAGTATACAGGTCCTCAATGGGAGACAGGTTGGTAGCCATTGTTTTTTCTGCAGTTCTAATTATCCTCTGAAGTCTGTGTCTGTCTTGTTTGGTTGCAGAGCCAAACCAGACAGTTACGGAGGTGCAGATGACAGATTCAATCATTCCTCTGTAGAAATGAATCAGCAGCTCTTTGGGCAATTTGAGCTTTCTGAGTTTGCGCAGAAAACTTCGTTGAGCTTTTTTGATGACGTTTTTGATGTTAGGTGTCCATTTTAAGTCTTGAGATATGATAGAACCTAGAAACTTGAAGGACTCTACTGTTGATACTGTGTTGTGTAGTATTCTAAGAGGTGGTAGAACAGGAGGTTTTCTTCTAAAATCCACCACCACTTCTATGGTTTTGAGTGTATTTAGTTCAAGATTGTTCTTGAATCAACCACTGAATCATCCACTGAAGATGTTTGAAGAACATTTAAAGCAAACGCTGAATCACACGGTGCATAATTTGCATGAAGAATCCTTGGCCACTAACATGGATGGCTTTAGAAGAGTATAGCTTTCAATAGCTATTAGCCATGAGAAACAATGGATGGAAACTAACCAAGGAAGGAAGCAACCTAGAACTAAGGAGAAATTTCCTGACAGTGAGAACAATTAACCAGTGAAACAACTTGTCTTCAGAAGTTCTAGGTGCTCCATCACTGGAGGTTTTTAAGAAGAGATAGTCATATGTCTGAAATGCTATAGGGTTTCCTGCTTGAGCAGGGAATTGGACCAGAAGACCTCCAAAGTCCCTTCTAATACTATTATTCTGTTACTCTGTTAAGTTAATTTGCTTTCCCCAAATCATGTGTGCGTCTGTGTGTATTGCCAACTCTTTTCCTTTTTGAAAAGGATTAAACATGATCTTGAATACTCGACTCTACTTTGTATCACAGACCGCTAAAAGTTGTTCTGTCCCCATCTCACACATGCACCCAAATAGCCAGCTGAGGTTTAAATAACTTTTCAAACACCCAATGTCAGTTATCAGAAACTTGGCAGCAACCCCGTAGCTGCCTGCCAAGACTTTACTCCAAGAAGAAGGAGGGGTTGTTCCTCCACCAGATAACACAAACAAAATACACCCAGTTTACACAGTCCAGTTTGTAAATTAAATCCACAGCAGATTAGGCGTTGTTTTCCAGAGGTGCAAGTGACTTGCCAGAAGTTTAAGCTTTGTCCGTCACAGAGTCAGAATGGCCACCACCCTCCCTTATACAGCCTGTGGGGTGTGGTCCAGTGACTCAGCTTAATCTCTGGCACACCTCCTCTTCTGCTGCGTACGTTTGTCTCGCCGACGCTGGCGTGGATCCAGCCACAACTTATCTCCGTTGTCGCTATCCGACTGATAGGAGACACCTGGCTCCTGGCCAATCTCTTCTCCTTTGGCAGACACCCAAGGCATTGCCAGAGAGGAGGGTCCTGGAGAGGGAGGCCTGGCCGACTCCTCTCCTTCATGTTCGGAGCCTTCCTCCTCTGATAAGAGGGGCTCGGGGGTCGGAGCCACAACAAACGTTTTATAGACTTTGCAGGATTCTTGTTTAGTTTTGTTGTTTTTGTAAATAAGCGAGGTATCAATTTAGTAAACAGATTAATGCACCAGGATGGCTTCACAGTTATCGTCCATTAGGTGGGCAGTCGACGGCCATTGCTAGGAGTGGATGGCAAATGAACTAGATGCTCCAAAGAAAATTACCTAACAGCAAAGCAACTTTTATTGATGATTAGCTCGTACTTTCTAATACCCAAAGGGTCCATGAAAAATGTAGGTGGCTTAATAATATAACACTGATATTCATTTTGTATAAGGCAGCACAGCAAGGTTCAGAGTCCCCATGTAGATTTCTGTTTTGCCTACCAATTCATCACCTAGGGCTCAGCAGGAGAATTTGCTATAATTCTAGATCATAATGAGGAATGACTTGTCTGCTGAAATCCAAATTAGAGCATCTGTCTAATGACTTGCTTCACTTTATTGTCTTCTTCCGTATCCCTACCTCCGTCGGTTGGTCTATTCGTTCTAAGGTTTCATATTCACCACTAACTTGACTTCCTTTATTTTCTGGAGGTCTATAATACTTCTAAATTACAGACTTTACCTTTTATTTTACATTTTGTTGTTGTTGTAGTTGTTGCAAAAATAAAATCCTTCCATCCCAGAGGAAAGACAGGGAATAGAATTATTTTATCAGTTCTGTTAAAATGGAGTTTAATTGATTTTAGGGATTCCTTTTAACTCGGAGCTTTTTGTTTTATTTTTCTGTTTTATTGTTGTGAGCCGCCCTGAGTCCTTTCGGAGAAAGGGCGGCATATAAGTCTAAACAAATTAATTAATTAATTAATTAAATAAATAAATAAATAAATAAATGACCCAAACTGACTGGATTCTTGAATTAATGGTTAGAAAAGAGCAGCCGCTGAAAAAGGAGATAGAACTGGACCTAAGATCTCCCCCTTAGCACTGCCAAATTTATCAAATGCTATTTCCGTCATGGCCTTGGGGCAGCAGCAATTCCAACACGATACACTAGAGGGAGCAGTGGGAAGGAAAGGACCAGCTTTCATTTTTAATGGTTTGCTTGGACAGTTGAATCCAGCGGGTGAATGGGAATGATTGTGTAATTTGAAATGGAGACCACTAACTTGACACATTGCATACGATGTCCACCACGTGTGATAGTGTAGTGGTATGGGATAATGGTAAAGAGTTGTGGTGGTGCAGTGGTTAGAATGCAGTATTGCAGGCTAACTCTGCCCACAGCCAGGAGTTCGATCCTGACTGGCTCAAGGTTGACTCAGCCTTCCGTCCTTCTAAGGTCAGTAAAATGAGGATCGTTGGGGGGGGGGGGGGGAAAGGGGCAATATGTTGACATTTGTAAATTGCTCAGCGAGTGCCGTAAAGCACTATGGAGTGGGATATAAGGCTGAGAGCTATTGTGAATGTTCCACTAGGATGCAGAAAGGTTTGTGCTATTAAGGAATGGACTAGCAGGAAATGTGTTCTAGCTAACTGATTGTTCATTTAAAAGATTTTCCTATGTAAGTATTTTCTTTCTTGCAGTTTATGCACCAGCCATCAATGCAGATTTGTTTGGTCAATGCAGATAACTTTTGCACAATTTTTTTGGGGGGGGGTCACAATCAGAGAGGGTTAATTTTTTTGCTTGTGGTGGTTGCAGCATTAAGCATATGCTATGGGAATGATATACGGTTAACGAAGACCACTAATGTTGAAACAGGGCTCCGTGGAGATGTTCTGAATTCACTGGTTTTCTTCTCCCCTTCTCTTCCTTCCTTCCTTCCTCCCTCCCCCTCCCTCCCCTCCCCTCCCTCCATCTTTCTTTCCTCCCTCCCTCCTTTTCTTCCCTCCCTTTTCCCCTACATTCCTCTTCCCTCCCTCCCTCCCTCCTTCCTTCCTTCCTTCCTTCCTTCCTTCCTTCCTTCCTTCCTTCCTTCTTTCTTTCTTTCTTTCCTTCCTTCCTTCCTGCCCTCCCCTGCCCTCTTCTTCCTCCATCCCTCTTTCTTTCCTCCCTCCCTTCTTTTCTTCCCTCCCTTTTTCCTACATTCCTCTTTCCTCCCTCCCTTCTTTCTTTCTTTCCACCCTTCCTTCCATCCTTCCCTCTTCTTCCTCCCTCCCTCCCTCCCGCTTTCTTTCTTTTCTTCCTTCCTTCCTTCCCTCCCTCTTTCCCTCCCTCCCTTTCCTCCCTCCCCTCTTTCCTTCCTTCCTCCCTCCCTCCCTCCCTCCCTCCCCTCTTCCTCTCTCTCCCCCCTTGTTATTTTATTTTGTAAATCCAGTCTTGAGTTCTTTCACCTGAAGAATTAGGTTAAAAGCATTTAAACAAATAAGACATAAATAAAATTTAGCATGCATCAGTAGTTTTGCAGCTGGAATTTCTCCAGCGAGTTATATTTGCATTGATTTTGGAACAAACAAAAGGTTTACTAATGCCTCATTACGGAATCACTGGCTTTTTGGTAATTAAATGTCTTTAATAATTGAAAACATATTAATATGCATAACTATTAACAAGTGAGGCTTCTTCACCCAAGTAAACCTGGTAAATCAAAATTCTCAGAGTGATTTTCACAACTAGGCTGATAAATCTTTGGGTCTTGCAACTTGTAAATTTGTACTTGTTCTACAGAAGTGAATTAGGGTCATTTCTGGGTTTCAAAATTCCACCTAACTAAAAGTTGTTGTTGGCAGCCAAGTATTAGAATTTCTAATCATTTTCTTGACACTTTGTGCTGGTCTGGAATTTTGCAGCTCAAGCATGGTAGTGCTACTGAGCTTGACATAAATATGCAGATCTGCAGACAAAGTTACTATGAAACATATGGATTCTCCTACCAGGACATGCTCACTGCTGTTGCCCGTAGGATGCTTAGGAACATTTGTAAGGACCATAATTTGCAAAATTTGTCAATTTCTCTGCCTTACTCGTGCTGTGGCAATTCCCCATTCATAGAAGATTTAGATCTGCTGCTTGAATAACAGGCAATCAATTAGCAGGAACCTCTGACTTTAATATTTAAGGACAGAATGAAATTTCTCCTCAACCAGGCCAATGGATTTGCTGAAGCTCCATTTTATTGCATTGTTGCAGTGATGAAATCCAAATTTTTTTTTACTACTGGTATCACCGGCATGGCTTGGTGGGCATGGCTTGGTGGCCAGGCAGGGGAAGGATACTGCAAATCTCCATTCCCTCCCCACTCCTGGGGGAAGGATATTGCAAAATCTCCATTCCCACACCACTCTGGGGCAAGCCAGAGGTTCTCCGAACTACTCAAAATTTCCACTACCAGTTCTCCAGAACCTGTCAGAACCTGCTGGATTTCACTCCTGCATTGTTGGTTATTTCATTAGATTATTAGATTTTATTAGATTTCTAAATGATTATTCTGGGGTGGGTTTCTGTTGTGGTTTTTCAATCCTCGGTATCCTCCAGCCTTCCTGTGAGACTGAGGTGTTCTTACTCACTCCTCCTAATATACCAACTGATCAAAGAAGCCAGAGACCCTTCACACAGACCTTTCTATAATGCAGAAGGGTAGCGAATTCTGTGCAACTCTCTGCATGGTATCATCAGTATTTATTAAGTCTTTGTTAGCCTTTTGAGGCAGTCTTCAAAGGTAATATAGACAAGAAACACAGCCCGGAGTACTGACTCTACCTTCATTGTGAGATAACAAAAATATTGCAAGATTGAAAGTATTGCTTTCCTTTTTCCTTTTACTCTCCAGGAAACTAGGGGGCATCTTTTCTCTCCTCTTTCCTGCTTTTGGCTAAGATAATTTTTATACATCAGTTGAGAGATGCTAGAGAACTCTAGGCTAGAGAGCATCTAGGCTAGATGCTCTCTAGCCTTGATGATGTTACCTGGTTTAGATAATGAATCATCTGCAAGAAAACAACCAAGTTCAGAGAGCACCAAGGACCCCTCATTTCTGTGGGGGCACAGTGGTTAGAATGCAGTGTTCCAGGCTGAATGTCAGCCTCTATGATGCTTGTTTGCTATTGGCTGCCATAGTAATGGGGGGGGAGGCATAGGTATTTGGGTGGGGAAGTGAGCTGGTGGAGATGTCTTGTGATGTGACCGAAAAGGGAGGAAAAAGGAGGGATGTTCTCATCATCTACTGTGCAGCTGAATGGACTTGATCATAGCCAGATGCACCTCACATGAAACCATGGGGGCTGGGGATTGGACATTCAGCTAGGGTCCTAGGGGGGAGGGATTTGAGAATTCTTTCAATGTGCAATTTTCGCACCTTTAGCCTCAGATCTTGCTTTTCTTTCATTGCTATCAGTTCATACTCAGTAAAAGACTGGACTGGACTGGACTGGACTGGACTGGACTGGACTGGACTGGACTGGACTAGACTAGACTAGACTAGACTAGACTAGACTAGACTAGACTAGACTAGACTAGACTAGACTAGAATAGAATAGAATAGAATAGAATAGAATAGAATAGAATAGAATAGAATTTTTATTGGCCAAGTGTGATTGGACACACCAGGAATTTGTCTTGGTGCATATGCTCTCAGTGTACATAAAATAAAAGATATGTTCATCAAGAATCATAAGGTACAACACTTAATGATAGTCATAGGTTACAAATAAGCAATCAGGAAACAATATCAATGTAAATTGTAAGGATACCAACACCAAAGTTACAGTCATACAGTCATAAGTAGGAGGAGATGGTTGATGGGAACGATGAGAAGATGAGAAGATTAATAGTAGACTTAGTAAATAGTTCAACAGTGTTGAGGGAATTATTTGTTTAACAGAGTGATGGCATTTGGGAAAATACTGTTCTTGTGTCTAGTTGTTCTGATGTGCAGTGCTCTATAGCGTCATTTTGAGGGTAGGAGTTAAAACAATTTATGTCCAGGATGTGAAGGGTCTGTAAATATTTTCACAGCCCTCTTTTTGACTCATGCAGTATACAGGTCCTCAATGGGAGGCAGGTTGGTAGCCATTGTTTTTTCTGCAGTTCTAATTATCCTCTGAAGTCTGTGTCTGTCTTGTAGGGTTGCAGAACCAAACCAGACAGTTATAGAGGCGCAGATGACAGACTCAATAATTCCTCTGTAGAACTGGATCAGAGCTCTTTGGGCAGTTTGATCTTTCTGAGTTGGCACGGAAAGAACATTATTTGTTGTGGTTTTTTAATGACATTTTTGTTGTTAGCTGTCCATTTTAAATCTTGCAATATGGTAGAACCTAGAAATTTGAAGGTCTCTACTGTTGATACTCTGTTGTCTAGTATTGTGAGAGGTGGAACTATGGAAGGGTTTCTCCTAAAGTCTACCACCATTTCTACCGTTTTGAATGTGTTCAGTTCCAGATTGTTCCGGTCGCACCACGAGGCTAGTTGCTCAATCTCCCGTCTTTATGCGGATTCATCATTGTCTCGAATGAGACCTGTCACTGTTGTGTCATCTGCGAACTTCAGTAGTTTAACAGATGGATCATTAGAGATGCAGTCAAGTATCTTTCTCTACAAACATGGAATTGGGATTTTTCTTTCTTGAATTTTGAACGGAGGCACACTGACTGCTCACCGCGAAGAGTTCAATCATGACTGGCTCAAGGTTGACTCAACCTTCCATCCTTCCAAGGTAAAATGACTTTACCTTCCAAGATAAAATGAGAACCCAGATTGTTGAGGGCAATAGGCTGACAATATAAACTGCCCAGACAATGCTGTAAAGCACTGTGAAGCGGTATATAAGTCTAAGTCTAAGAAATAGCACTAAGAAATAAGTGCTATTTCTATTTTCTGAACTACAAATATTCTCCTTTATAGATATAGTTGTCCAATCTGTGGTTCTTCTTCCTGTCTACCAAGGTCATTCACACATATCATTATAATCTTGCAAATTAACCATATATTGACACCACCATTGTTGATCTGGAACTATCACACATTTGTAACAAAGAATTATTTTTAGAGCTACAGCCATCTCGGTTTATCCTCTAGCCAAGCTCAATTAATTGGGGATTTCCCTGTATCTTTATCCCAGCTTCCGAATCAGTCGAAGTTAATAAGGTAAAAATTCATCCAAGCTACAACCTTACAAAATTTTAGTTAGAAGAAAAAAGCTCATTGTACCCAAGTGGAACATTTCTTGAGTGAACATGGGTAAGTCTGTAGTGCTCACTTTTTCTTTTTTTTTAAAATCCCTTTGGTAAGTTTAAATATATGAATATACAATTAATGATAGCAATTATTTTCCTTAAGTGGCTATTCAAACTTCAGAATAGAGGTACCTGAGGAATGCAACCTTTGTTAATTGCTTTACAAATAGGCATGGTTTGCTACTTGCATCCATAGGAGGTCAGCCCTCGCAGATTCCTTCACTTCTGAAACAGAAAACACGATTATTAATAGATAATAACATGGCGTGCAAATGGCACATTCCGAAGAACTCATAATTAAATTTCAGTCTAGAGCTAGGCGCAAATACCACTTCCAAATTCTTCTTCCCACAGAGAAGGGGGGGGAGGAACATTAGAGAAATCGATCCTCAAATTTGTCCAGGGGAAAATAATTTCTCCAATAATTTCTTGGGAGTGAGGCTTAGTCATAGCAGTGATGATAACACAGAGCTTTCTTGTTGGTTCCCTGAACCATCGTGAGCTTTTCCTAAAATTGTGAGATAAATAGAAGCTGGCATGTGTCTCTCTGTGTCAGTCTATCTGCCTCCCTGCCTGCCTGCCTGCCTGCCTGCTTCTATCTATCTATCTATCTATCTATCTATCTATCTATCTATCTATCT
>WNWU01000063.1:2303587-2325938 GCA_012654045.1 Ptyas mucosa | reverse complement strand
CTCTCTCTCTCTCTCTCTCTCTCTCTCTCTCTCTCTCTCTCTCTCTCACACACACACACACACACACACACACACACACACATTTTGGAGAGCTATGAAAATGGACCTTTGTGTTCTGAGTTTTACAATGTCAAGACTGTAACATGTGAATCAGTTTGATGTTTTCTTCTTGTCATTTTTATTGAGTTATGAGTCGGTAGGAGGTGGCATACAAACGATGAGAATAAATAAAACTGATAGGTAGATGACAATGCCAAAAATGTTATTAGATCTTCATCAGGCTTCCATGCATGGCACCACAGCAATCTGGAATAAATACATCCCCATCGTTTCTTTGATGCGTGCAAAAACGAATGTTTTCCCAGGTACATTGTTTAACAAAGTTGTCAATATTTTTTTTCTTTTGCAACAGTTAGCTACACAAAGATTAGATAAATTGTATTTTCTTTTGCAAAACAATGTATTCTGTGATAGCATAAGTCATTATTATGAAAATACACTTCAGGAAAGCATAGAATTCACAGAATGTGGATGTTTTAAGATTTAGCATGGAATGAACTTACACATTCTTTTCACTTACAATATTATTCAGAAAGTGGTGGCTTTTGGGTGACAGAATGTTGCTAATGGTTCTGAAAGTATAATGGGATAAACATACATTATTAATGCCTTTTTGTGAGAAATTACTAAAGATCAGAGTTGCACTTCTACATTGTTTCATAAATATGCTAGAACCTTTACAAGTGCCTTCTTAATTGTGGGCTTATTTTGCTAGTATTTCAATGTAGCTGTAACAGTGATATATTATAGTTAACTCATAGAAGCACCAGAAGGAACCAGAAGGGGATGCCTTCATAAGAGTAGAAAATTTCAGACTTTAAGAAAAGTTCGCCCAGGAGAATAAAGATGGTGAAAATTCAGTTTATCCTGACCAAATTTGGGTATGAGATTTTAAAAATGCCAGTTCGTTTACAGAGGTCTTTACATTTATTCTAAAGAAATAAAATGATCAACCAGCATGCATGGCCTGTCCATGCTTTTCTATTGATCAGCTGCTAGAACTTCTACAAGCATATATTGTTACTTAGAGAAGATAGTGTTCAGCAGGCCTGAATAATGGTTACTGCATCTTGCAGTCATTAGAGTCATTGGAATTCAAATCTGGAAGGAGTCATTTATTTTATTTTATCCAAATTTGTGATGACCCAAGGCATGGCATGAAGGCAACACAACCAGAGAACCAGTATAAGTCCCTTTATTGGCACCAACTTTGCCCCCAACATCCCGTTTACTCTCCCAGCCTGGAGAAAAACTCTCCCACAAACCTGCAGCAGCTTCTGGCTGCAGGTACTCCAGTCCAAATGCTGTATGCAGAATGACTGCAAATCAATCACTCCAGCAGGGCAAGATAATGAGTCCCAGAAGCGAAGAATAATTCTAGCAAGACAAAGATAAGCACATAGAAGCACGGCCCTAATTCAAACAGTCGGGAGGAATGCCAGGAATGCAAGCCACAACTCTCAACACTAGATGAATTCAGCATTTGTTCCCAACAAACGCCCCTCCCAACTGCTTCTCCTTTAAACTCCATCCCCAGGTGTGCTTTGTGATGGGAATCAGGGCCCTTTCCTTCCTCGTAAGCCATGCAACCCATGCTGCTCTCTTCTGTGTTCTTCCCTAGGATGAGGAGGGGGTGTGTCTTGGTCTTCATCTGAACCCCCTCTCCCTTGTTCTATCTCTTCCCTGCTTTGCCCAGCCCTTTTCCAGTTTCCTCCACTGCCAATGGAGCCACTCTCCTGCTCTCTCTCAGCTGTTCGTCTTCCATTTCAGATTCAGACTCCGACGGGGGTATGACAAAATTATTTCAAATTTGGAAGGAATCATCTTGGCAAAGTTTGAAAAATCCTAACAAGATGCCTTCCATACTTTGCTACTTAGGACTCTCAAGAAATGATGAAGCCACATGGTTGGTTAAACTCTGTTCATAGACACTGATAAATAACTGGGAGACAAGAAACACACCAGCCAAGGGAACAAGAGATTTTTTAAGGTGGTACATAGTTGTTTTTTTTTTTTTTTTGCTATTCTTGCTTAGGAGAAAATGTAAAGAATTGCCATAGTAAGCCCCTCCCTTCCCCCTCCCCAAAAAACTCCCAAGATTGACATGAATGGCAGAATCGCCATTATCACGAGCCGTAGGAGAACAAATGTGCAAATGAACGAATAGTCTGGTCACTTAAATTAGGAAATGAGAAATTGTAATTGGGAGTAAGAAGAATAGAACAGTGGATGGAGATGATTCTCAATTAGCTAGAAACACAGACTTAGGGAACGATCAAGGACATTTGAATAATTGTTCAGACTCCCGTGAACATGGTTAATTCGGGGTACTGGATATCCATAGGCAAAGTACACTCCGTATTATATTTTCCCCCCCCATTCATCTGCTTTGGGTTGATATGCTGAAGCTGAAATGTCTGATATTGGTGACAAATGACCTCAACCAGAAATGTTTGATTCTGGTATTCATAATGCAATCTGACAAATAGCGTTTTGGGCTAGTGGGAATTCCAGATATAATTATGTTAATTTGCAATATGTTTCTTGGTAGATGTTTAATAGCACACATGCTGAAATTAAAGCTCGTATATTACATTTAAAATTAGGGGTAAAAAATAGATATACATTGCAGGGTGCTTTATATAAGCATCCTTTATTAGAAAATACGATTACATCTTCGCAGATGTGTTTACTTCTGGCGGTTTATTGCTGCGCCTTCTTGTTGTTAAAGTGCATAATCTTGATTTAGACTTACTTTACAATGAATGTATAACATTTATAGGACAGGCATATTGTTAGTTTATTTATGCTGAAGTGCTAAGTCAGCTTAATTATTTACCACCAGGGTATAAAATATTAGGTTGGCAGTCGTTTGGGGGGTGGGGGGTGGGGAGAGAAATCTGTATTGTGATGAGTATAATATTCCTATATTAACTGTAACCTTGAGAACAGTTAAGATAATGCCAGCTAGGGATTCGGAGAAAAATGCCTTTTATTAATGTGGATATTTTAACTTTCCACATGCTTGCAATGAATAACTGAGACATTTGCCTACAGTAACAGATCCACAATTTTCACAACATAGATGCAAATTATTGTGCCTTTTTTTTTTTTTTTGCACTGGTGACAGAAGTACTGAGGTGTTTCTGGGTTGAAAGGATTAGCTGGTGATATCAATGTTGTCCAGAAGACACTCAAATGTGGGGGTCCTTTCCCATCTCTGGCAGGAGTTGGAGTGAAGTACAAGATCATTGGGTGCTATCTATCAAAATGAAATTCAATGGTGAAAAAAAAAGGAAGGTTCTACATTTAGGCAAGAAAAACAAAATGCACAGGTACAGTATAGGTGGTACCTCGCTCAATAGTAGTAATTGTGAGAGGGATCTTGGAGTCCTAGTGGACAATCACTTAAATATGAGCCAGCAGTGTGCAGCAGCTGCCAAAAAGGCCAACACAGTTCTAGGCTGCATTAACAGAGGGATAGAATCAAGATCACGTGAAGTGTTAATACCACTTTATAATGCCTTGGTAAGACCACACTTGGAATACTGCATCCAGCTTTGGTCGCCACGATGTAAAAAAAAAAAAAAGATGTGGAGACTCTGGGAAGAGTGCAGAGAAGAGCAACAAAGATGATTAGGGGACCAGAGGCTAAAACATATGAAGAACAATTGCAGGAACTGGGTATGTCTACTTTAATGAAAAGAAGGATTAGGGGTGAGATGATAGCAGTATTCCAATATTTCAGGGGCTGACACAAAGAAGCTATTCTCCAAAGCACCTGAGGGCAGGACAAGAAGCAATGGGTATAGGAATAGGTATATGTATACGTATACCTATATCTATACATATAGGTATACCTATACCTATACAGGCTATACAGGGGCTGAGAAGAGGGAGTCAGGCTATTCTCCAAAGCACCTGAGGGTAAGACAAGAAGCAGTGGGTGGAAACTAATCAAGGAGAGAAGCAACTTAGAACTAAGGAGAAATTTCCTGACAGTTAGAACAATTAATCAGTGGAACAATTTGTCTCCAGAAGTTGTGAATGCTCCAACATTGGACGTTTTTAAGTAGATGTTGGATAACCATTTGTCTGAAGTGGTGTAGGGTTTCTTGCCTAAGCAGGGGGTTGGACTAGAAGACCTCCAAGGTCTCTTCCAACTCTGTTCTTCTATTCTATAGATGGTTTGAAAGAGGCATAAAAGAGTCCATCTGAACCCTATCCCATGGCAGCTCTTAGTTGGGATCGAACATCGAATATGGGTTTGCTAACCTCCTGCCCAGTGTTCCAACCCCTCGAGCCACCGTGCTCCTTCAATTATTGTGATGTTTTGGAAGCACATGATCTCCGGTTTATGATCCATTCAGTATTAAAAGAGAGAGAGAGAGAGAGAGAGAGAGGGAGGGAGGGAGGGAGGGAGGGAGGGAGGGAGGGAAACTGAAACACAGGGTAGACCTCAGACAGGTGTCACAATTTTCCATACTTGATTACAAAATATACCATAGATGGACAAGTCCAGGTACTGCATGGAATAATTTGTTTGGTTTTTTAAAAAAATCATATTTTATAGCCACACGTCTCACATGAACGTGGTTCTGGATGGCATACAATCTTTAATTTTTTTAAAAAAACCCTCAATAAATACATTAATAGGCTAGTAGTAGTATAAACACGGTGTTTCTCCAAAAAGACGACCCACCTTGAAAAGAAGCCCTATCACGTTTTTGAGTGCATGTGATTAAATTAAGCCCCACCCACAAAATTATCTCCAATTAAGACCCCACCCACCCCAGGGTGCAGGGGGTGGTGTGAGATACACAGGTAAAATTAAGCTAGGGTGGGGATGGGGGGTGGAGCTGCCCTACTTACCAGGCCTTGCACACCCTGAGACCTGCCTTGCCTTCTTCTTTGGCCACTTCTTCTGAAGAAGGCATCTGAAAGCAAAATGAAGGTTGGGGCAATGTGTGCAAGTGGCAGCAAGCAGCCGCAGACGTGAGCCAGCAGCGGGCTCCTGCTGGGCTGGGCTGTCGGTGCCACCGCTGCAAGGTGAGTCAATAATTAGAACCCTCCAAAATATATTTACATTTGGCATTCTAGATTTCACATCTAAAGAAACTTCACTTACGGTAGGTTGGTGCTCTGAGGTAAAATTAAGCTATTTTCATTGTGGGGGAGGAGAGGAAATCACAGAAACTCCCAAAGGGATTTGAAGTTTCTTTTTGAAAGGTGAAGGTTACTAGAGAGGGTTAAAAGAAAGATGTGGGAAGATATTTTCAGGTCAATACCTGTCAGGTTTTGAGAGGTACTTCAAAACAAGTATACTGCAAGACTAGAATTTTTATAATTTTGGAAAAAATTACAAAGCTTTAGAAAAATAAAAATCTCGCTCTCACGATTATAATTTTACAATGCAGGTGTGGATGCATAAGTAAATATCATTTGATTTCACAAAATGAAAGTATAGCACAAAGGTGTCAAACTCAAGGTCTGGGGACTAGATCTGGCCCATGGGGTCACCCTGGAAACAGTGAAGGACCAGCCCATGGTGCCTCTGCTAGCAAAAATAGAGCTCAGAAGGGCCACACATGGCCCTCCCAAACTCCGTTTTTGATAGCAGAGGCCATCCCACACTAAAAGGGAGCTTGTGAGGGCCGCGTGTGGCCTCCCCCCGAGCTCTGTTTTTACTGGCAGAGAGTTGCAGGAGGTCGTCACAGCTGAAAACGGAGCTCAGGAGCCCATTTTCGTTGGCAGAGTGCTCGGGCCACCACAGGCGTCTCCCGACACAGGTGATGCCATGCTGGTCATACCCACCGCAGCCCCCTGAGGTGAAACACAACCGTGATGTGGCCCTCAATGAAATGGAGTTCAAAACCCCTGGTATAGCGCATACTAAATACATGATGCCCCTGACGACTGATATCACAATATTTGCATCCTTGTTCTCAGATTTTTATACATTCCTTTCATGGTGAAAAAGATGCTATTTGACTATTTTTCTCATTTAAAAAAAGGATTTTACACTGTTAAGTTGGGTAGGAATGGAAGATGAGCATCATATACATATAGAGGTCATCAGTGGCCTAAGGCATAGACTGATGAACATGGCTGACAGAATGTACGGAAATATGAGAAACCGTAATGAGCAATAAATGATTTATTTATCACCATAATGAGTCAAATGAAAGAAAACAGATTACACTGTTGACATGCCCATAGAGAAGGAAACAAGTAAATGAAAAACACAAGAATTCGCCAACCGAATCAGAGTATCTAGAGTATACTGTATAATTCCAAACATGTTTTTAAACACAGTTTCATCATTTATTTACAATTTTTCCAAGTGCAAGAAGGAGTCCCTGTAGGAATCTGAATCTGAATCTATATTTCCTATCTTTTTAGGTCACTGGTGAAACTTCTTTTTCAAATAATGACTTGAGAATGTCCTTTCTGGTCTCTAAAACAAAAATTCATGGTGAGATGGAGTAATAATGGGGCAGAGGGAATTCTAGAACAACTGGCAAATAACGTTGCTAGGGAATTGTTAAATTGAAATATATTAAGTGGTAGACAGTCTTCTTAACTTATTAATAACGTTGAACTGTTGGGGCAAGAATCATATATTTCAAGATCCCAAATCTCTCTCTCTCTCTCTCTCCCTCCCTCTCTCTCTCTCTCCCTCTCTCTCTCTCTCTCTCTCTCTGACTCTGTCTCTGTCAGTGCGCTTTGAATTGTGCTCATGTGTCTGAACACTGGCCTTTAAATACCTTTTATATGTGATGCAAATTAGTGTGGGTATTGTTTGTTCAGTTACTTCTGAGTCATGGTCTGATTTCGGACTGTTTGATTGGTTGGCTGTTGTTACCAAGACATGGTCTTTGGTTTTAAGTACCATCTGTGTGATCTAAATTAGTGTTGTCTGTTTGGACGCTTCTGAATCATGATCTGGTTTTGGGCTGTTTGACTGGCTGTTTGTTCTTAATAAGACATGTCCGTTTTCTTGTGAGCTGATGGGTTATGATTTTTGTTGTTGCATAGAGGGGTACCTGATTGTTCATTTTAAAATGCTATCTTCTATAGAGCTCAGACCAACAGCCCATACATCAGACTAACAGAGTTGGAAATGATCATCAGAGGACTATGAACAACATTCTGTCCTCACTACATGTTAGTCTGTGTGCAGCTTGACATGCAGCTAAACCCATCTATCCTCCAATAAAACAGACCATGTGAGTAGATCTGAATGCTTCATTGAAAGAACAGGATATGGTGAAACTGGGGAAAACAGGGATACATACAATGAGAACCAAATACAAGATAGACAGTATTAAGTTACTGCTGAACATAACAATTAATAAATGCAAGCAAATTAAATCTCACCAGCGATGCTCTGTGTGTGGGATGTGGGTTTGTCCTTGAATGACCATGTGCCACAGATTAATGGATTCTTCTTTGTGCTTCTGCCTTCTCCAAATGCTAAAGGAAATGGAGTCTGGCTTCCCAGCGTGAACCCGGTTTGAGAGTGTGGGCTGATGGGTAAAGGGGTGGGGTCAGCTTCAAACAATATACTTGGTAATTCTCTCTCCGGCCACTAGATGGGGCTAGAGGGCAACAACAGTATATAAAAGTTATATGCTGGGGCATGACACGCAACGGTCAGTTGTCTCAGATTGCTGTGGTGTTAGGAACTTCAGGACATTTGACCTAAAGTGAAATCTTTATTTAATAGTGTTTATTATTCCCAATTATTGTTTAAACTGTAGAGTACCGCTCCTGCAGAAAAGTAATCAAGCAAATGATACAAACCTCATCAAGTCATTACATAAATGGCGCATATAATATAAAATCATATAAATATTGTACCATTCATGCTAAAGGCTACCCAACTAAGTATTAACTGACATGGGGATAATTTTTGTATATCTCATTTTTTCTATGGTGATCATTTTTGTATATCACATTTTTTCTACGTGTTTCACTTTTCTTCTTTATACTCTAACTACTATTCTAATAGCAAATCCTTCATAAAAGTTATTGCATTACATTCTTGATTAAATTATCTTTCCATTGATATAGAATTATATGGTACTACTCCCCCCCCCCCAAAAAAAGTGATGTTATTAGCTAGTTTTAGAAAATACTCTTTTCCCAAAAGGTTCCCACAATTTTGGCCACTACATTCTTCTGATTACTTATATATGAAAATAAAGCTGTTCTCTGATATAATTGAGCAGCTTCTTCAGCTATAAACAAATGTAAAATAAAAATGTAAATAAATCATGTACTAGAGGTAAATGGTGAAACAGAACAGAACACGAAGACTTACACAGAGTCCCAGGGTGCTGTGAACGTAAGTTATATTACAACTCATTAAATTTAAGAGTACTAATTCAGAGTAGAAAGTAGAGGGACCCTGGGAATATGTGGGGAAACAGCTGTTCAGCTAATGCTGATAATGAGGGATAATTTTTTTTATACGCACCCCCTTCTACTTGGGGAAATATAAGAATTTGGAAGTATGTTTCCCATCTCTGCATGCAGATTTTAAACTTTAGTTAGGTCAGGGGTCAGCAACCCATGGCTCTGGAGCCACATGTGGCTCTTTCATCCATCTGCCGTGGCTCCCTGTAACTGGTCAGCTCCACAATTGATAGGGCTTCCGATTAGGAGAGATAGAGGAAAATGGATGCCGTGCTAGGAGGAGACTCTATGGTGGGGGAACTGGACTTCCAGTTGGCTCCAGAATTGAATGGGGGGTTTCAGGTTAGGACCTTTGTAGCTCTTTGAGTGTTTAAGGTTGCCGACCCCTGCGTTAGGTGTACCATGCAGAAGATCAAATAGTTAATTTTACCCTCTGTTGGGAATGACTTGCTGCATTGGCATTGTGGGTGAGACGATATTGTGGCATGCCAAATTCCTCATCTCACCTGGTTAAAAATATTTAATAGCTTTGCACAACCAGTACCTAAAGTACTTTGCCCAAGTAGGAAAAAAATTATTTTGGTGAGAGAGCAATTCCCTGCATGAGTCCGAAAGCTCAGAAAACTAAACCATTGGTCCCTGTGATTGACCCAGTCCTGAAAAATAATGAAGGCAAAATATGAGGGAAAAAAATTAAAATAAAACAAAGCTGTGTATATGAATGATCTGCCAAGCATCAGGCTTTTCTTTAATAAGCTCACCTGGATATCCTTGGCATTTGTCCCAGGGACAAACCTGCAGTCACCACAAAGTAAGACTGCCTGGATGAGTCCCTGCAGTTGGTAAGGTTTTTTTAAGAAGTGTCTTCTTTCTAGAGCTGAGAGAAAGGAACTGGCTCAATGCCACCCAGCTGGCTTCATGACCAAGGTGGGACTAGAACCCACCATCTTCCATTTCTAGCCTGATGCCTTAATTGCTATATCAATTTGGGACTCAGATACATGTACACACAAATGTTAACAAACAATGCTTCTTGTGCCATGTCCCTCATCGGACTTTGGCGATCGTGTTGTCAATCTTATTTTTATCAACAGCCACATGAAAAGGGCTGTTGAGTTTTTTTCCAAATCAGTCCCTTAGATGTTGAAGCCATGATGTTCTTCTTCTGCCTGGACCTTATTTGCCTTTTTTTTTTTTTTTTTTTTGATTTTATATGCCGCCCTTCTCCGGAGACTCACAGCGGCTTACAATGCATTAAGCAATAGCCTTCATACTTTTGTATATTTATATAAAGTCAGCTTATTGCCCCCACAATCTGGGTCCTCATTTTACCTACCTTAGAAACGATGGAAGGCTGAGTCAACCTTGAGCCTGGTGAGATTTGAACTTGCAGTAATTGCAGGCAGCCTGATATTAATAACAGTGGTTTAGTCTGCTATGCCTTCCATCATTCCTTGGAGGATTAAGTGAAGTATGCAGTATTTTTTCAGATGTCACATCACAGGTCTAAAATATTCACTTTTTTATGGTTCTGATGATCTCTCTTGGCTTTCCTAGGTGGCTTATCACCTCCTCCTTTCTGATTTTGTCAACCCAACTTATACGTAACAGCCACCTACAAATCCACATTTCAAAAGCTTCTAGTCTCTTCAAGTGGTTTTCTGTTAAAGACCAACTCTCCACTCCGTAGACCAGGATAGAAAAGATGCTTTGGTCAACCCTAACAAATGCTGACACTCAAGAACCGAGACACGTTGCTACAACAGATGAAGTAATAGGTAGATCATTTTGTCTTTTAACATTTTTAATGTCCTATATAGCCAAATGTAGAACAGCCAACTAAACAGTAGGTATGGCAGATAAACAGAAACCTTTCTGTTGAAAACCAACTCTCCATTCTGTAGAGCAGGACAGAAAAAATATAACATCTGATAAACAGTGGTGGGATTCAAAAAATTTACTACTGGTTGTGTGGGCGTGGCTTGGTGGGCATAGTGTGGCTTGGTGGGCATGGCAGGGGAAGGATACTGTAAAATCTCCATTCCCTCCCTACTTCAGGGGAAGGTTACTGCAAAATCCCCATTTCCTCCTGATCAGCTGGGACTCGGGAGGTAGAGAATAGATGTGGGTGGGGCCAGTCAGAGGTGGTATTTACCGGTTCTCCGAACTACTCAAAATTTCCGCTACCGGTTCTCCAAAACTGTCAGAACCTGCTGAATACCACCTCTCCTGACAAGCCTAATTTAACAAACAACACCAAACAACAATCATTTGCTGCAAAATTGGAACACCTTTCTCTTTCCATGAGAAATTAAAATTATTCTTTTCAGCTGTAGACCATGCCCCACAAATCCACAATTCCTGATATCTTGCTAAATTCCCAATATAAGAGTATAACACCCCCACACCCCCCAAAAAGTAAATGCATATTTAAGACTCAGCAACTGTTCCAGATTTAGCCTACATTCAATTCCATATTCTTTTGGATACCGATAAATACAATTGGTTTCCACTTACCAGAATTGGACTGACAATTTTAGACAATAGAAATCAAGAAAAAAAAACCTAACGTTAATTGTACTAAAAGAAAAGTCAGGGTCTTTTGGAAGATGATTGAATATATCCAATCAGGAATTAAAGACTTTGTACTGATCCAAGGTGAAGAGTTCAGATACTGGAGCAAATATCTTGGGCAATTCATTTCAGACTATGCCGTAGAACCAACCCCAAAGACAATAGTGTTAATTTTAAATTCTGTTACATAAGACAGCAAGAATGGGTAAATTGCGCATTAAAGCTGAATCATAATAAAGAGCTATCAACGGCTTATGGGGCAAAAATAAATAAATAGAGAAATAGTGGGTTAATGACAGTTCATCCCCCACAATCTAAAGGCTATAATTTGATATAAATATAATGAAAAGGAAAGGGGGGAAATTTTTCAGCAGCACACATTTTTTTATCCACTGGAAGCAAACTTAGAATATGAATCAATGAGATTAATTCCAGGTTAACATCCAATATCTCTCTGCAGTCACATCCTTTCTCACCTTCCCCTCTTCGAGTTATTGTTGCCAAATCAAGATTGTATGTTAATTTGAGAGTTTTCTGCCTTTTGTGCTTGAGCTTCTTTTCATGGGAGACAGTTCTCCGAAAATTATTTGTATTCCAATATGCCGAGTGTGAACCCAGGTTCTTCACTCTCCTTCTAATTAGATAAACCGTTTACCTGTAGGGACAGCAAAGCAATTCAGAGTAATTCTTCCTTCTGATCAGAAACTGATTATCTCAAAATGAGTCTATTTTCTGGAGTGTCCATGGGAACTGCAATTACACGAGCACTGATTTTGTGACTCAGGCATAGGGAGGGGAATCAAAGGAATAAGTAATATTATATATTTAAGGCCTTAAAAAGTAGAGGAAAATCAATTTAATAGGCAAAAGTTTAGGCCTTGCAGAGTTCTTTTATCCCCTTACGTAAGGGTGAATTATTAAAGTACTGTTTGTTCTTGTTCATATTAATTTTGGGGAAAGGACTTATAGCAATATCCAGGTGGTTATTGGAAGACTTTAAATTAGGAAACTGTCTCAACTGCAAGTCATTCTCTCTTGCAGAAACACTGCATAGCAAGTTCTGAGCATATATACAACGAAACCTTAACTTTCCAGACTGTCGTTGAAATGAACTGTGCAGACAATGAATCAAATGTCATTGCAAGTTACATCAGTTGTGTTATTTTTGACTTGATAATGACTTTTGTGCAGTGGTGAAATTCAATTTTTTTTATTACCAGTTCTGTGGGCGTGGCTTGGTGGGCGTGGTGTGGCTTGGTGGGCGTGGCTTGGTGGGATAAGAAGCATTGGAATGAAATTAACCAAGGAGAGAAACAACCTAGAAGTAAGGAGATATTTCCTGACAATAAGAATTAACCAGTGGAATGACTTGCCTCCAGAAATTGTGGGTGCTCCAACATTGGAAGTTTTTAAGAAGAGATTGGACAACAACTTGTCCGAAATTGTATAGAGCACGGGTGTCAAACTCACTGTGTCATGTTGCTGTCACATGATGTTTCACAATGTTTTTCCCATTTGCGGAGCTGGGGTGGGTGGGACCTACATGTGACGCATCTGGCTTGCAGGCCACCAGTTTGACATCCCCTGATATAGGAACTCCTGCTGGAGCAGTGGGTTGGACTAGAAGACCTCCAAGGTCCCTTCCAATTCTATTATTCTATTAATCCATAGGGTGTGGCTGCAATATTATTATTTATCCCCTCTATTATTTCTATTTCCCCTTTTATTGCCATTATTATCATTATTATCATTATTATTATTATTAATAATTTATTTATTTATTAAAAATGAAACTCAGTCAACTGGACATTTAAAAATGTGTCACAAATACCATTGATTGGTGCTAATGGTTGATACGGATTGCTGCCAGCATCCCAAGTATCAACCAAGTACCTTCTTAAGATGTACGATGTTCTGAGTAGCGCAGTTTTTTTGCAGTTCCGCTGGTGTTATTGCAGGAAACTTCAATTTCTTGATGTGTTTTGTAAAATTCTTGGACATGGTACCAAGTGCCCCGATGACAATGGGTATCACTGTTATATGTTTCATCCATAATCACGTAGTTTCAATGGCCAGGTCATGATATTTTGTGATTTTTTCCAGTTCTTTTTCTTCGACTCTGGCGTCTCCTGGAACAGCGATATCAATATATTGTATGTTTCGGTTTTCGACAACTGTGATATCTGACATGTTGTGTTCCAAATGATGATCCATCTGTATTCAAATAATAATAATTATAAACTTTTATTCAATAAACATGAACCTCAAATTAACTGAACATTTAAAAATCTATCACAAATATTATTGACTGGCGCTGATGGTTGATACTTGTTTCTGCCAGTATCCTAGGTTTCAACCAAGTACCTTCTTAAGATGATTATGATGATCATCATCATTATATTCTGTTGTTTTGCAAGTACACTGAGTGCTTCTGTACTGGAGATAAATTCCTTGTATGTCTATCCACACTTGGCCAAATAAATAAAGTATATAAGTGTAAGTTATTATCCTGATGTAGAAGATGTAATTTACCTCATCATGCAAACAAAGCTTCTTCTTGTTTGGGTTTCTTGTGCATTTTTGAAGGAGATGACTGGTTGATTGGACTAATTAGTTTCAGTTCTGATACTTGGGCTTTGGTTCAGAACAACAGTATAACAGGGTTGGAAGGACCTTGGAGGTAGAATAGAATAACAGAGTTGGAAGGGACCTTGGAGGTCTTCTAGTCCAACCCCCTGCCCAGGCAGGAAACCCTACACTACTTCAGACAAATGGTTTATCCAACCTCTTCTTAAAAACTTCCAGTGTTGGAGCATTCACAACTTCTGGAGGCAAGTTGTTCCACTTATTAATTGTTCTAACTGTCAGGAAATTTCTCCTTAGTTCTAAATTGCTTCTCTCCTTGATTAATTTCCACCCATTGCTTCTTGTCCTGCCCTCAGGGACTTTGGAGAATAGCTTGACTCCCTCTTCTTTATGGCAGCCCCTGAGATATTGGAACACTGCTATCATGTCTCCCCTAGTACTTCTTTTCATCAAACTAGACATACCCAGTTCCTGCAACCGCTCTTTATACATTTTAGCCTCCAGTCCCTTAATCATCTTTGTCGCTCTTCTCTGCATTCTTTCTAGAGTCTCAACATCTTTTTTACATCATGGCGATCAATACTGAATGCAGTATTCCAAATGTGGCCTTACCAAGGCATTATAATGTAGTATTAACACTTCACGTGATCTTGATTCTATCCCTCTGTTTATGCAGCCCAGAACTGTGTTGGCTTTTTTGGCAGCTGCTACACACTGCTGGCTATATATGAAAGGTAGGGCCGCTACCTTTCTCCTCTGTACTCACTCTTAGTCTCCTTCCTCACAGTCAGCAGCTCCTCCCCCAGCTTCTGTGAAGTGAAAATGTAATGAAGGCAAGTTCCACTCTGCTTTTTCTCTGTGCTCACTCTCAGACTGCCCCCCACAGCCAGCAGCTCCTCCCCCTAGCTTCTATGAAGTGAAAATGTAATGAAGGCAAGTTTCATTCTGCTTTTTCTCTGTGCTCACTCTCAGACTCCCCCCTCACAGCCAGCAGCGCCTTCCCCTAACTTCTGTGAAGTGAAAAGATCTGCTAGTCCAACCCTCTGCACAAGCAGGAGGCCCTATACCATTTCAGAGAAATGGCCTGTCCAGTCTCTGTTTGTCTGAAATGGTATACAGTTCCCAGTAACGTCAATGATACGTTCGTATCTTTGTTCAATAGTGGTTTCCTGTTTCCTTTTTTCAGCTTCCTATTTTCATGGAAATATCGGCCCCTCTTCATTGTCCAAGCATTAACACAGTCTGATCTCGCTTAGGTTAGGTGAACCCAGCGGTGATATTCAACCAGTTCAGACAGGTTTGGGTGAACCGGTAGTGGTGACCTGCGGGTGGGGATGGACCCGCCCTGGCACTATGCCATCCTATTTAGCCACATTTTCTAAGCCGCGTGCATGTGTGCAAGCCTCATGCGTGAGCAAAGTGCATTGTGAACCCATCGATTCACAATGCCCTTATTATTTTATCAGTTACTCTAGAACGCTGAGAGTATTTCTAGGATGCCATTTCCTCGTTTGGATTTCCAGCATACATAGAAAGAAGAATAGATTTCTTGTAACTATAGGACAAAAAAATAAAATAAATCATACCTGACTGTAACAATATGGGTTTGACAAAGTGAAAGGACTGTGATTGGGTAGATGAATTTATTTTAAACTGAGCCAGAGGTTTCACTGAAACTTATTAAAACTTTTTTTTTCTTTCTTTTTTGCAACTACCTTAAAGGGAAAAAAGCAAGCAAAAAAAAAAAAATTCTCCAATCTGTTCTCTCTCATGATTTCACATGCCTCTCAAGCAGAAAAGAAATGTTAGCAGTTTACAGTGATGTGATCTTGAAAAATTGTGGGGAAAATAATGGATGACGTGGTGTCAGAGAAAACCAAGTGAAAAAAAATAACTTAGTTGGAACAGGGTGGCAATTGAATCTTAAGAAGGCAACAAAAAAAAAAGGCTGGTTTGGAATGGAAAACTTCAGGAACAATTATTACAAATATGCTGTGTGTGTGTGAGAGAGAGAGAGCTGAACCCACAGCTATCAATTACAAAACATCATTTTTTTAAAAAAAATCAAATTATCCAAACACAAATGATCACTGTCATTATCAAACACTGTATGGTAATAAACTTCTTCAGAAACAAATCAGTTCTTGACATCTACCGCACTTTATAAGATGCACTTCCCCCCACCAAAAGTGGGTGAAAATTGCAGTGCGTCTTATACGCTGAATGTTGCCGAAGCCCCATCCACCCATCGGCCCCCACCCTTCCAGCCACTTTTGGCCTCCACGCATCTCATTTTCAGCCTCCGCATGCTCCATTTTAGACCCGTTCCAGGCTGCAGGGATTTCCACAGCATATCGCCGCCAATCGCTGCCTCTACGCATCGCATTTTTGGCCTCTGCATGTCACATTTTTGGCCTCTGCACACCCCATTTTTGGCCTCCGCACGTTGCATTTATGGCCGGTTTCAGGTGGTGGGAATTGGTGGTGGCAGTGTTCCCCACTGCCTGGAACCAGCCAAATATGCGATGCACGGAGACCAAAAACGGTATGCGGAGGCCAAAACATGATGTGTGGAGGCGGCAACTGGCGGTGATGTGCTGTGGTGATCCCGGCAGCCTGGAATTGGTCTGAAATGGGGTGTGCGGAGGTCATTTTTGCATTAAAAAATGGTCATTTCATGCGCGGAGGTGGCGATGGGCTGTGGCGATCCCCACAGCCTGGAACAGCTGATTAGCAGTATTCCAGGAGGCCGATTCAATCACCAATCAGCTGCTAAATCAGGCTGCGATAATGTGCTGAAGCTGACCAGGCTGTTTGCTGTTTGCTGCAAGGACTCCAGCCAGATGAATACCGATGGATGCTGGTAGGCAGAGGCAGATTTTTTTTTTCCTTGTTTTCCTCCCCCAAAACTAATGTGCATTTTATACTCCGGAGTGTCTTATACTCTGAAAAATATGGTAATTTTCCTTTTGTTCCAGGAAATGATAACATTATTATTAGAATTCTATTAACCACTACATAGAAATCAAGAACCAAGAGCAATGATAAGAATATGCTAAGAAGGATAAGGCAGCTGAGCTAAGAACCAGATATACAGAATAAATTAGGCTACCTTGTCAAAGTGATACATTTATGTGATTGCTGACTGCCTGTATTTTATCACTATATATTCTTCTATCTATTTCACCTGGAAACAGATCATGTATTTTATTTTTAATTTTGCTTTATTGATATGGTCAGAAGACTTGGATAGTACAGTGGTCTAAAGCCCTGTTATTAACATCATCTGCCTGCAATTATTGCAGGTTCGAATCTCACCAAGGCTCAAGGTTGACTCAGCCTTCCATCCTTTCTAAGGTAGGTAAATTGAGGACCCAGTTTGTGGGGGGCAATAAGCTGACTTTGTATAAATATACAAAAGTATGACGGCTATTGCTTAGCACATTGTAAGCCGCCCTGAGTCTCCGGAGAAGGGTGGCATATAAATCAAATTTAAAAAGAAAGACTAATCAGTTAATAAAGTATTACTAATAAAAATGTCTATGGAGATTCTCCATCATCCAGGTCATGGTTGCCCCAAAGGTGCTTTTTTTCAAGAGGCAACTGGACTTTCTGGTTTTTCTTTGAAGACAATTTGCTTCTCATCTAAGAAGCTTCTTCAGATCTGAAAAAGCTTCTTGGGTGAGAAGCAAAACATCTTCAAAGAAAAACCAGAAAGTCCAGTTGCCTCTTGAAAAAGCACCTTTGGGATACTAATGTTTTATCTCTATGACACTTGATTGTAAAGTGATAGGTAGAATTGTCCCCGCTGATTAATTGTTCTGTCAGGAAATTTCTCCAACCTAGTTCTAGGTTGCTTCTCTCCTTGATTAGTTTCCATCCATTGCTTCTTGTCCTGCTTTCAGATGCTTTGGAGAAAAGCTTGACTCCCTCTTCTTTGTGGCAGCCCCTGAGATATTGGGACGCTGCTATCATGTCTCCCCTAGTCCTTCTTTTCATCAAACTAGACATACCCAGTTCCTGCAACCGTTCTTCATATGTTTTAGCCTCCAGTCCCCTAATCATCTTTATTGCTCTTCTGTGCACTCTTTCCAGAGTCTCAACATCTTTTTTATATTGTGGTGACCAAAACTGGATGCAGTATTCCAAGTGTGGCCTTACCAAGGCATTATAAAGTGGTACTAATACTTCACATGATCTTAATTCTATCCCTCTGTTAATGTAGCCTCAGATTGTGTTGGCTGTTTGTTTTTTTCATCACTGTAGCACACTGCTGGCTCATATTTAAATGATTGTCCACTAGGACACTTCAAAATTCATGCCTTTCATGCGAGCCCATATCGGATGCAATCAAACTGCTTACTAAAATCTTAGAAATAACAAGTGTGTGATTACCGCTATAAAGGCAATGCAAAGTTAATGAAAATGATGCCATTCAGCTTAGTAACGAAGACTTAATAAAAGCAGTAGTACCAGAAGAAAGCTACAAATATTTAGGAATTTTTAGAAGCTTCCAACTTATTACAGAATCAAATGAAGCCAAGAATGTTTGCTGCAGGCAGTCAATCAAGGAAAACTCTTGAGAACAAGAAAGGGGAAGGCTGAATATTGGAGAGAAATAATTGAAAATCATTTTTAATTGGAAGATTCAACAAGTAACGAACAATAGCAAATGTCTCTTTTGTAGTATAAAGGCTGACGCCATTGGCCATTGGATCAGTGGCGGCAGCAAAAATTCACTGTATTGACTGTAAGCAGCATCATGAATGAGTTGCCAGAATTATTCATTGGAAACTTTGCCATTTGATATGAATGTAATAAAAAGTCCGGAGACCATCAACTTGAGAAGATTTTGGAAAATGAGCAAGTTATGGTTTTGTGGGACTTTAAGATATCAAATAGATAGGCATCTTGTTCATAAGATGCTTGATATAACAGTTATTGAAGCCTGGTTCCTTGATGTTAGGTTTAAGGAAATATCGGAACTTGAAGATAGAAATTAAATGCTTATGGGAAAAGAAACCCATTGCTGTAAGAATCTGGATTGGAGTCCTTGGAGGAATACCTGAAGGACCACCCCAACATCTAGAAATATTGAATTTATTAGACCTGAATATCCTAATATCCTAGCAAACACCCTGCTTGGAACTGTCTACATTCTTAGACACTACCTCATTCTTAGGACCTTGATTACTACTCAAATTATTCAGTTTACATCAGTCTTAGACTGTGAATCTAATTATAGAACACCCACACACAATAAAATAATTGGAAATCCTTAATGATATGTGTAAGTAGAGATACACAGGTAAGTCTCTCCAGATATTCTGTACATTTTTCTTTTTCATGCATGACTCTCTGCAGCTGCTTTAATTGCTGGTAGAGAGTCTTAAAATAATTCAGTGTGCATTTAGAATTCATCAGGATTTATAAAGCAAATTTGACATAGTCTACGCTGGGTTTCATCACATACATATAAAGCAATGATTTTTCCCTTCCAATCCGTGTAAAGATTATATAAGAAAAACAGGATGGGAGTCTCTCAAACTTAGGTTGAATTTTTGAAGAATCAAGAAATGATTTATCCTATTTTATATACTGTATTCCCCAAGACCGGCCTAGTGGACTAGTGGCGAAAATGTTTGCCTCCCACTTGGAAGGTTGAGAGTTCAATCCTAGGTAGCGGCAGATGTTTTTCTCCTAGGGCGCAAAGAGAAAAAAATATTTGCTGTGAACACTGCACGGCATCAGGAAGGGCATCCAGCCAGTAAATGTTCAGCTCCATCCAGTTGTCAGGATTCTACTCTGAATTAAGGGATTACAGGGTCATAAAAAGGTGTTATATACTGTATCCCCCCCAATATTTCAAAAGTTACCAGATATAAGTATTAATGCTCCGTTCTCTAACACAATCCGATCTTTGCATGGCTGACACTATATATTATAATGGTCCCCACCAGTGGTGGGTTTCCAATATTGTTACCACCGTTTTGCCGTGTGCATGCAGGAGTGCTTCAGTCACATGCACTCGGCCTTCTACACATGCACTGTGCTCGCTTGGGCGCCTTTCGCACATGCGCCTGGCCTCAAAAACGTGCCTAAATAGGTTTGGCATAGAGCCGGGGCATCCACCCACCCACGATCTCCGCTACCGGTTAGCTCGAACCACTACAAACCAGCTGAATACCACCTCTAGTCCCCACCAGTTCAAACCAATTTAAATCCAATTTGGAGATTTGGTTTGAATCGCTTTAGTCATCGAAATCCAATCAGACGGAGATTTCCCGTCAACTTAAGCATTTCCTTTGAACGGGATTTACTTCCTGAACTGATTTGAAGGGCTGAATTCAATCTGAACCAATTTGCCCAACCCTGCTGTGGCTTGGAAAATATTTTCATTGATGGAGGGCCAAGGCAATTCAATCGGCTATTGTTTCCCAATTGTAAGTAATTTATATTCATCGGCTCCATGGATTTAAACCGAAAAAAAAAAAAAGAATTAATGAAGCACCCCTAAGTGAAACACCTATTGGAATGTTCCTTATTATTTCCCCCTCCCCTTAAACCTTAATGAGGTGTAATTACAGTTTCTAGTTGTTTTGTCTGGGACATGCATTATTTCAAGAAAGAATATTTGACAAGTCACAGCATTTCACTCTCTGAATGGCAAACTTGCTTGCAAGTATGTAAATGAGGGAAAGCGGAGAACAGCCTGGAGATATTAACATCTGTGTGAATGAAGCAACCATTTCACAATTCAGTGGACCTTAAACAAAACAGACATTCAAAGCTGTTCAGTACATGAGGCGGATTTTTAAATATGTTCAATTACCGCCTGTCGCCCAGCTGTCACCAGAGCCAAGCTTCAGAAACACCGGGGAATTTTGCACCAACATTCCATGCATGTAAAAATGGTGTTCCACAGGAACTCGCCCTGGCATTCATTATTCACCCCACCTCCCCCGCCCCCTTGGCAAATTAGAATTCACCGCCACTCTTTTATTTATAGTATATGGAGGATTGATCGCCGAGGATAGATGGTGGACGATTGGCTGCTTGCCATCCAGTAACGTGGGTTTTTTTGCTTATATTTTGCAACCGGCTCCAGAATTAGGAGTCTTGGAGAAAAAGGATATTGAAAGCATAAAATAATATCGTGCAGTCCGGGCTGTTTCACGTTACTGGTGTTCCTAATGATTTATGCGAAAGTCATTTGCAGGAAATTGCAAGTCTAGAAATTGGATTCTGCGTTGTGGTGGGATTGTTTGGGAATAAATGAAGCCAAAATGCTTTGGAGGTCCTGAAAACAACAGGAAGCATGTCTGATGTCCCTAACTTTTTTTTTTTTTAATTTGATTTATATGCCGTCCTTCTCCGGAGACTCAGGGCAGCTTACAATGCGCTAAGAAATAGCCTTCATACTTTTGTATATTTATACAAAGTCAGCTTATTGCCCCCACAAACTGGGTCCTCAATTTACCTACCTTAGAAAGGATGGAAGGCTGAGTCAACCTTGAGCCTTGGTGAGATTCGAACCTGCAATAATTGCAGGCAGCTGGTGTTAATAACAGGGTGCTTTAGACCACTGTACTATCCAAGGCTCTTAACTGAGCCTCAACTTAACTGAGCATCTGGCATAGCCTAAATTCTCCACCAAGTATAAATTAATAATCATAGTCTTAATTATCTTTTTAAGCTACTTTTTCAATCCATATTTATTTGCTTTGTTTTCTTCAGATTTCTGGACAATTAATCAGAGTGCCACCATTAAATAGTACTGTCACATTTTTATTTTATTTTTACTAACAATGGACAAATTAAGCTTAGCTTAATGCCATACCTCGGAGGAGCCACCTGCCTGATATGATGGTTCTTTTAATACGTTGCTGATTCAAACACCAGGCATAGGAACTATGGTATATTTCCTTAAGGGACTTTTTTCTCTCATTCCAGGATTTTTGCCCCATCCGATTAGGAACATTTTGGTCAGGAATGAGGTTGATGAAGATTTTTGTTGTCGTTAGTTGCAAAGTTGTGTCCAACCCATCGTGACCTCATGGACAACCTTCCTTCAGACCTTCCTGTCCTCTACCTTCCCCTGGAGACCATTTAAGCTCATGCCTACTGCTTCAGTGACTCCATCCAGCCACCTTGTTCTCTGTCGTCCCCTTCTTCTTTTGCCCTCAATCGTTCCCACCATTAGGCTCTTCTCCAGGGAGTCCTTCCTTCTCATTAGGTGGCCAAAGTATTTGAGTTTCATCTTCAGGATCTGGCCTTCTAAAGAGCAGTCAGGGTTGATCTCCTCTAGGACTGACCAGTTTGATCGCCTTGCAGTCCAAGGGATAAAGTAAAGGCCAGGATTGCATTAGCTTTTCTAATAAGAGTCTCACACTACTGTTTTTTCCCCAAACACCATCACTCTGCTAAACAAATAATTCCCTCAAGACTGTCAAATTATTCACTAAGTCTGCATTACTACTAGTAATGCATCGTTCTTGATGAATGTATCTTATCTTTTTATGTACACTGAGAGCCTATGCACCAAAGACAAATTCCTTGTGTGTCCAATCACACTTGGCCAATAAAGAATTCTATTCTATTCTATTCTATTCTATTCTGTTCTGTTCTGTTCTGTTCTGTTCTGTTCTGTTCTGTTCTGTTCTGTTCCGTTCCGTTCCGTTCCGTTCCGTTCCGTTCCGTTCCGTTCCGT
>WNWU01000063.1:2286573-2302362 GCA_012654045.1 Ptyas mucosa | reverse complement strand
TATATATATATATATATATATATATATATATATATATGCTTTTCTATCTAGCCAGGTTTCTACCTACGTAAACTATGATGTTCTGCCGCCCTGGTTCTGTTTACATAGGTAGAAACCTGACTAGATAGAAAAGCATATAAAGCCTACAAAAGAGAAAAAGAAACATCGTATCTTTAACAGGGAAGTTTAAAAAAAGGGTGTGGCTCCCTGATGAAGTAAAAAAAAAAAAAGACAGAAATGGTCCATCTGAGTCTCCCAGAGTGCAACAGAGAGTTGCAGGAAAAAAGCCCAGCACTTGTGAATTGATATTTCACAGAACCAGGGCGGCAGAACATCATAGTTTACGTAGGTAGAAACCTGGCTAGATAGAAAAGCATATAAAGCCTACGAAAGAGAAAAAGAAACACACACACACACACACACACACACACACACACACACACACTTAGCATATATATAGATGCTACTTTTACATAAATAAATTTATCTTGTTACTTAATAGATAATGCAAATACAAATTATCAGAATGCCCTGGAAATTTAAATAAACAAGGGGAATTAATTGGTGGTGAATATCCTTGTAGAATTGGTAATATGGAAGAACATCTGTGGAGTGAAACCATCACCGAGCTGTTTCAATCTCAGGGATAACCGCAGAGTCCCCCCATTGCAATTTGATTTGTTAGATTTTCAACGCTGCTTGAATTAAAAAAAGAAAAAAATGTTGCTGATGACGATAATGTAAATATAAACAAATATAAATGTGTAGATAAGAACAAATGAATATTATAATATATATATATATATATGTCGGAATAATGCGATTATTCTACTATAGAATAGTAAATAGAAATGATAGAATAGAGAACTACAAAAGCAAAGTACGTAAGTTGATATGAAATGCTGTAAAATTACCATTAATGTTATGTAATGTTCAATATGTTATGTTCTGACATGTTTTGTTTTTATATGTGTGTGTTGTTTTTTGTGTTGTTTTTAAAGACAAACTGTTTAATAACAATTATTTTTTAAAAAAGAAGATAATATTCAAATTAGCAAAGATACACTTTAAAAAGAACCTCCCCTTATGACTGAAGAGAAAGGTTAATAGAATAGAATAGAATTCTTTATTGGCCAAGTGTGATTGGACACACAAGGAATTTGTTTTTGGTGCATAGGCTCTCAGTGTACATAAAAAGAAAAGATATGTTTGTCAAGAATCATAAGGTACAACACTTAATGATAGTCATGAGGTACAAATAAGCAATTGAATCATACTAGGAAACAATCAATATAAATCGTAAGGATACAGCAACAAATTACAGTCATACAGTCATAAGTGGGAAGAGATGGGTGATAGGAATGATGAGAAGATTAATAGTAATAGTAATGCAGACTTAGTGAATTGTTTGACAGTATTGAGGGGATTATTTGTTTAGCAGAGTGATGGCATTCGGGGGGAAAATGTTCTTTTGTCTTGTTTTTCAGGTGTGCAGTGCCCTATGGCGTCATCTTGAGGGTAGGAGTTGAAACAATTTATGTCCAGAATGTGATGGGTCTGGAAATATTTTCACAGCCCTCTTTTTGACTCGTGCAGTATACAGGTCCTCAATGGAAGGCAGGTTGGTAGCCATTGTTTTTTTCTGCAGTTCTAATTATCCTCTGAAGTCTGGGTCTGTCTTGTTGAGTTGCAGAACCAAACCAAACAGTTATAGAAGTGCAGATGACAGATTCAATAATTCCTCTGTAGAACTGTATCAGCAGCTCCTTGGGCAGTTTGAGCTTCCTGAGTTGGCTTGATCAGTGTCTGCTACTTGCTCTAATGCTCTTCCATGTTCCAGCGGAACATGGAAATGAACCTCACAATCGATACAAAAGCTACGAGGGGTGCAAAAAGCCATGGAAAGTTACACCATCCACATTTCAAGGCAAGATTGAAAGACCTGCATATGGATTATAGAACAAATCAAAAGTATACCATACCATCAAGAGAGTAAAAGAATTGAAATGGAAATGGACTGGTCACATAGCAAGAAGAATTGATGGCAGGTGGACCAAGGCATTCATAGAATGGATCCCACTTGATCAAAAGCATCTATGAAAGACACCTAAAATCAAGATGGATTGAAGACCTCAGCAAGTATTGCGGGCAAAAGAAAGCTCAGGATCATATAGGTTGGAAACATGCAGAAGAGGCCTTCATCCTGTAGTGGCTAAAATGATGATGATGATGATGATGATGATGATGATGATGATACTTAAAAAATAATAACTTCCATATATATTACTATTTTAAAAAATGACTTTAAGATTCAACATTAAATCTCTCCCCCCCCCCCCCCCCCCCATACACACACACAAAATAAAGATCATATCCAGTTTTACCAATGTTGTAACAGCCTACCTGAAGACCTTAATGTTCCCCACAAAACTGCATGGAAACTATGCCGATATTCTCATTTAAAACATTAACTAATTTTGCCAACACATATTTCTGCCAGCAGTTATTCCACCATAGATAAAGTATGTGTTTTGGAAGTAGATCCATAGATTTCTGCAAAAGCTTTGCTAATTCAATTGGAAAGCTTTCTGGGAAATTAATTGTATATCATGGGAACGAGGAAAACAAAAGTTTATTTTCCATCTCAGCAAGATCCTATCAAGTTGACATTTTAAAATGAATTAGTGTATCTCATTCCCACCTTATTTAGTGTGACAGTTCTAATTGTGCTAATATTCTCGTCTCGGTGGCACCAGTCAAAATTGGATTGTCTTGCAAAACAGCTGCTGTACTTGAAAAAGCTGCTATGCCTTTCAACATAATGAAAAGTGGGTCTCATATTTACATTACTTTTGGAAGAGAGAATGCTATTAGTGGGACAATCACTGTTCTCAGTATCCAGTGTGTTCGCACCCTAGGAAAAGATGGGGGAAAGGACATCCCCAAGGATAAACTGAAAAGCAGAGACATCACCCTGCCAACAAAAGTGCGTATAGCCAAGGCTATGGTTTTTCCAGTTGCAAGGTATGGCTGGGAAAGTTGGACCGTAAGAAAGGCCGAGCGCCAAAGAATTGAGTCCTTTGAACTCTGATGCTGGAGAAGACTCCTGCGAGTCTCTTGGACTGCAAGGTGATCAAACCGGTCAGTCCTAGAGGAGATCAACCCTGACTGCTCTTTAGAAGGCCAGATCCTGAAGAGGAAACTCAAATACTTTGGCCACCTAATAAGAAGGAAGGACTCACTGGAGAAGAGCCTAATGATGGGAAAGATTGAGGGCAAAAGAAGAAGGGGACAACAGAGAACAAGGTGGCTGGATGGAGTCACTGAAGCAGTAGGCATGAGCTTAAATGGTCTCCAGGGGAAGGTAGAGGACAGGAAGGTCTGAAGGAAGGTTGTCCATGGGGTCATGATGGGTTGGACATGACTTCGCAACTAACAACAAGGAGAAACTCGATAGGCACAATGCTGGTAAAAAGAATAAAAAGAAAAAATTGCAGTAAATACTTGCACAATTGTAATGTGTTTCTATAATTCCTAAAAAGCCATGTGATTCCTACCAAGAATACCCCAGCTGTCCATACTACTTTCCAAAGCCTTCATATTGGTCGTGTGACTCTTCCAGAAGAGGTGCCTATCTTTTAATTTTGAAGACATTCAATATTGCTTTTTTTTCTCATGACAACTATCATATTCTGTGTGATAATGATAATAGATTCTTGAAATTTCTGGTGTCCAGTATGAATCAGCAGCTAAGGCATTAGACTAGAATCACGGAAGAAGGAGGAGGAGGAGGAGGAGGAGGAGGAGGAGGAGGAGGAGGAGGAGGAGGAGGAGGAGGAGGGAGAAGGAGAAGGGAGAGGGGAGAATGGTAAGGATGAGGAGGAGAAGGGAAGAAGGAGAAAGAAGGGAGGAGGAGAACAGAACAGAACAGAACAGAACCCAATAACAAAGTTGGAAGGGACTTTGGAGGTCTTCTAGTCCAACCCTCTGCTTAGGCAGGAAACCCTACACCACTTCAGCCAAATAGTTATTCAACATCTTAAAAACTTCCAGTGTTGAAGCATACACAGCTTCTGGAGGCAAGTTGTTCCACTGATTAATTGTTGCCTCAACTTGCCTCAAGAAGGAGGAGGAGGAGGAGGAGGAGGAGGAGGAGGAGGAGAAGGAGAAGGAGAAGGAGAAGGAGAAGGAGAAGGAGAAGGAGAAGGAACACCATAGTTAAAGAAGTATGTGGCAGAATCTGCAAGCCAGAAAGATGTAAATTTAATTGATACAACTTGGAAAGATGCCTTCTGCCAATCATGACTTTTTCCCATTATGAAGATAAAGTGCACTCCACCCAATATACAGTTTTCTATCACTACTATTGATTCCTTTCCTGCCTTTCTACCTTTATTTCCAGCATCTGGAGTCCTCTGAGACTTCCCTTCAAGCTGTCAGGTAAGAAACCTTAACAGATTTTACTCACCTTGAGGCTATCATTGGAAGGTGTTGGCATCTGGAGAAAAGGTCGCATTAATAATGGCAAGCTAAGGATTAAAATTTCCTTATTCATGTGCTGAAGAGAAGATAAAGTCAGTGTCACAGATTCAGGGTGGAAAATAAGTGTTGCCATAGCATGGTTGTGTCATGAGTAGGTAGATGTTAGACACAGACCCTCTTATGTTCTTGTTGAGTGCAAGATGTTATTAGAGATGGGGGAAAAACTTTGATCCCTGACAAAGATAAGCAACAAGTGTACAAAAGTATATTTCCCCTTTGACAGAGATTACCTTGAATTATAAGTAATGAATGACATCCCACACACATATTTATTATTATTATTTTTTAAATTTATATCAGAGGCAGGTAATCTTGAGGACATAGATAGCTTATTGTATATTATAGAGGCATTTAAGTCCTAAAAGATTGCATTTCTTTGTGCTGAGCAATAGAGAAATGCTCTTTAAAAATTCAATTCCAGGGAATCCAATTCCCTGTATAGCTTTCCAGACAGAGTGTATCATTTCTGGGATCCATTCTGAAAGTTTTGGCAATGACACCAATCCTGAATTTTCTGTCCAACGGCAATAAGCTCCAAAAGCGATAGACGATTTAATTGCATGATAAAAGGAAATCTAATGGGAGCAAAATAAATAAATAAATAGTTTATGTTTTTAATAATAAATTTTGGGGGGTATCATAAAGGGGAAGGAAAACTCAGAAATAAGAGTGGACATATTTCAGTGCATGGGGGGGGGGAGAACATGTGTGCCAACAGCATTGGGGGAAAAATATGTAAAAGTTGGATTTTTCCTTAGCAGATGAATCGTGCATTTTGAGCATTTCTGAATGGCGCCATTTGAGGATTTGAAGGAATAATGAATTGACATAATCGGAAGAGATTAGAAGAGCTGAATATGTACAGCCTGGAAAGGGGGACCTGACTGAAACCTTTAAACATATTAAGGGTGTGAATAAGGTCCTAGAAGGCAGTGTTTTCAATATTAAGCAAAAATCAAGAACGCGGGGGGCATAACCTCAAACTCACAGGAGGGAAGTTCAAAAGTAATGTTAGAAAGTATGACTTCTCAGAAGAAGTAGCTTAGGAGCTTAGAACCAACTTCTAGGAGAAATAGTGGGTAACTGGGTAACTGAGTTTAAACATGCTTGGGATAAACACATGTCCATCATCCAACAAATAAATAAAAGATAAAAAAATAACAATTAAAATATAATAAATAAATGGAGGGGAGGCGCAATGGCTCAGCAGTTAAAGACGCCGAGCTTGTTAACTAAAAGGCTGACAGTCTAGGTTCGAAACCTAAACTCTGCATGACGGGGTAAGCTCCCGTTCCTTGCTCCAGCTCCTGCCCACCTAGCAGTTTGAAAGCAGGCAAATGTGAGTAGATAAATAAATACCACTTCAGTGGGAAGGTAACTGTGTTCTGTGTGTCTTGGTGTAGTCATGCTGGCCACTTGACCATGGAAACGTCTTTGACCAATGCTGGCTTCCTCATCTAAGAAACAGAGATGAGCACCGTGCTTTAGAGTTGGATACAACTGGACCAGGGAAACCTGTACCAATAAACAAATAAAAAACCTCAAAAGACAAACTGAATGCACCCCTAGGATCTTATTCTGCCATTGGTTTTTTGTTTGTTTGTTTATTTATATGACTTGAATATTGAATAGACCAGGAGAAGGAACAAAAATACCTTTCAGAAGGGAGACCAGCTAGTGACAGGGTAGATAAGGTAAAGGTTCCCCTCACACATATGTGCTAGTCGTTCCTGACTCTAGGGGGCGATGCTCATCTCTGTTTCAAAACCGAAGATCCAGCGCTGTCTGAAGATGTCTCGGTGGTCATGTGGCCGGCATGACTAAATGCCAAAGGTGCATGGAACGCTTTTACCTTCCCACCAAAGGTGGTCCCTATTTTTTTACTTGCATTTTTTATGTGCTTTCGAACTGCTAGGTTGGCAGAAGCTGGGACAAGGAACGGGAGCTCACCCCATTACACAGCAGTAGGGTTTCGAACCATTGAACTGCCGACCTTTCGATTGACAAGCTCAGCATCTTAGCCACTGAGCCATCACGTCCCTTTTGACAGGGTAGATAGCAAAGGCCTACAAAGATATTATTTCTTTGGCGGGAAGAGACAAAAGCTTAAATCAGAACCGTGATGGGTTCTCACGCTCCCCCTTGTGTTGAAAATGGCATTTTCTATTTCTGAGGGAGGATGGAGAGAACTAATGATGCTATTGATTCTCTGCCACCTGAACAATACTTCAATTAGTTTAGATCCATTAACTCACTGCTCATCTATCGAGGCCTGCAAACTTAATTTTTGAAAGATGTCTGCTAAGTGGATTTTTAAATTCTTCTTACTCAAATTAGCTCTATCCCAAAGGGGAGTCCTGTAGATCTATCACTAAAAATCTGGGGGGGGAAATCTGGATGGCCACTAGATGTCAATATGAGGTAAAATCAACTTCTTGGAGGCCATGTAGAGAGTTCCTACAGCTTTCCAGTCAATATGGCAGAGTTTAAATTTTAATTTGAATTTGAATTTGAAATTTAATTTGAATTTTACAAAGTTTGAACTTTGTATTTTATAATAGCTCTCCTCAAAAATATTATAATATATAAGATAGGCAACTTCATATCTCCCAGTAATGGTGGAATACATTTTCCACAATTCCTTTTCATTTGCCATATAACCTGGGGCTAATTAAATTAAATTGTTATTTCTCCTGTACCATCTTCACTTTTATTTTGTTATCTTCAGGCTTGTTGTCTCAATTTTCCAGGACATTATATATATATATCACTAAAAAAAAAGAAGGAATGATTAGCTCTCTTCACTTAGCTTAATATGAGCCTTGACCCTCACCAGGACTTAGAAATAATGAAGATAAAAGTAATAATATAGGAATGCACAAAGCAGATTTCCTGCTTAAAGAAAGAATTAAGCTGAAACGGTCAACTAAAATTTGAAGGTTTCTTTAAATACTATTACCTTTTAAACCACCACAGCAATAAATGTAAGCAGCCAATTTAAAGAGATTTGCTGGAATAAAAATGTAATCTTTGGTTTACTTTGTCGCCTTAATAACAAAACATCATGGGCAGGTGTATACAAAATGATATGTTTTGAACCTCAAAATAAAAATAAAATAAAAAAAAAAACAAATCAAAGTTTCTTAAATCAGCTATATCGGTTAAACAACCCAGTCATATCCACAAGTGGCACTGGCTGAATGCAGGGATATTGATTCACTCCAATGAATTCCTGAGAAACAAAATGTTAGGATTACACAGTGAATTTAGGTTAGCATAAAGAAATCTGTGAAGTATCAATGCTGTCAGTGGTGGGATTCAGCCGGTTCGGGACAGTTCGGGTGTCTGTTAAGTTTCTGGCTGGCCCCACCCCTCCACTCCTGGAGTTGCCATGAACCCCTTTTGGTTGCCAGGTAAGTGCAGGGAGGCCTCCTAGGCCCAAAACAGGGCACGGGGTGTGTGGTGCGCCACCTCACCTGTGGCCTGATTTCACTCCCAGGAGGCTGCAGGGAGGCCTATTAGGCCCAAAACGGGGCATGCGGGGTGGTGCATTCCCCCCCACAGTCCATTTTTGCTCCCAGGGGGGCACAGGAGGCTGAGTGCTGCCTGTCATACCCTCTGGCCACACCCACCATGGCCACGCCCACCCAGCCAGTCATTAGGGCAGAGAACTGGTTGTTAAATTATTTGAATTCCACCACTGAATGCCGTGCAGTGATGCCCTTATTGTGACCGAATAAGAATCAAACAGTTACTCATCTCCCGTATTGACTACTGTAATGCTCTCTACATGGGGCTGCCCTTGAGGACCACTCGGAGGCTTCAGCTGATACAGAATGCAGCCGCGTGGGTTGTGATGGGAGAATCCCGATACTCCCATGTAACACCTCTCCTGAGCGGCTTGCATTGGTTGCCGGTTATCCTCCGGGTGAGATTCAAGGTGCTGGTAATGACCTATAAAGCTCTACATGGCTTAAGTCCAGGATACTTGGCAGACCATCTGCAACCAGCAACAGCTTCCCATCGCCCGGTGTGTTCCCACAGGGAGGGCCTGCTCTGGGTACCGTCAGCTAGACAATGTCGGCTGGCAGCTCCCAGGGGTAGAGCTTTCTCTGTGGACGTGTCCACCCTTTGGAATCAACTCCCCCTGGGGCTCCGGCTGGCTCCTGACCTCCGCATCTTCCACCGCGAATTAAAAACATGGCTGTTCACGGTGCCTAGCCTGGATTGAGGGGGTTTTCGATTATTTTAACAGGTTTTAATATTTGTTTATGTATCTATTTTATGTTTTTATTGGCTTGTTTTAATTGTTGTGAGCTGCCCTGAGTCCTATGGAGATAGGGTGGCATATAAGTTATAATAAATAAATAAGTAAGTAAGTAAGTAAGTAAGTAAGTAAGTAAATAAATAAATATTAGTTGAAGGCCCAGTTGGAAGGGACATTGGAGGTCTTCTAGTCCAACCTCCTGCTCAAGAAGGAGACCCTATACCATTTTAGAGAAATGATTTTCCAATCTCGTTTTTCACTTTTCACTGTCAAGAAATTTCTCCTTAGTTCTAGATTGGGTGTCTCCTTAATAAGTTTCCATCCATTGCTTCTTGTCCTGCCCTCAGGTGCTTTGGAGAATAGCTTGACTCCCTCTTCTTTGTGGCAACCCCTCAGATATTGGAAGACTGTTATCATGTCACCCTGAGTCCTTCTTTTCACTAGACTAGACATACCCAGTTCCTGCAACCGTTCTTCATATGTTTTAGCCTCCTGCCTCCTAATCATCTTTGTTGCTCTTCTCTGCACTCTCTCTAGAGTCTCAACATCTTTGATAACTTTGATAAAAGTACACTTTGGATAAAGAATGCACTTTCAGGATGTCATTCCTTTATTTACCCATTGCTAAAAAAATTCCAAATATAACTTTTTAAAGAAGCTTGCTTAGAAGTTCTCAGTGAAAAGAGATACCAAAAAGGGGTCTTAATATAAGATCGGCCCTTCTGGAGATGATGGCACTTGTGGTTCAGTTCATCTGGAGATCACCAGATTAAAGAATGCTCTGCTAACATACACAGTGGCTCAGTGGCTCAGACGCTTGTCGATCGAAAGGTCAGCAGTTCAGCGGTTCAAATCCCTAGTGCCGTGTAACGGGGTGAGCTCCCGTTACTTGTCCCAGCTTCTGCCAACCTAGCAGTTCGAAAGCACGTAAAAAATGCAAGTAGAAAAATAGGGACCACCTTTGGTGGGAAGGTAACAGCATTCCATGTGCCTTTGGCGTTTAGTCATGCCGGCCACATTGGGCCAGAATTTGTCTTAGGCCAAATGTTTGATATTAAAGGCCCAAAACTTTGGTCAAGGCTGAAGTTCCCCTTGCTGTCAGGAAGGAGTTGCTGAAATGTCATAAGGTACTTTTATCTATTCGGTACAGGCTGACCCAGATAGATGCATCCTGTTGTTCACTTCTGCATTCCTCCCTTTCTGTCATGTATAACATATGATAGTGTCTACACCACCCTTGTGACGCCCTTATTCTGCCTAATCTATTATCGAACATCTGGAATAGGCGTTTTCAGTTCCTCCTAATACCATATATGTAAGAATTTAACACCCAATGTATGTACACGTAATTTAGAGTATATAAGTATGCTTTTGTAAACCCTTCAGGGTTCAACATGACCACGGAGATGTCTTTGGACAGGGCTGGCTCTTCAGCTTTGAAACAGAGATGAGCACCGCCCCCTAGAATCGGGAACAGCTAGCACATATGTGTGAGGGGAACCTTTACCTTTTATGCTAACATATGCCAGAAGCTTGGTTTCATCGTTCCTGCAAGAAGCTCCAAATTCCAGGATCAGAGCCTTACTCCTCTGTCCGCTGCTATGCTGAAGTTGACACAAATGGTGTTTAAATTTCCATTTAAAACAGGGTTTATGTTAATTTCCCCAAGCACCCATTATAACAAGTGGCAGCGATCACAGCCACCTACCCCATGCAGGCTTTCTAATAGAGTAAGCCAACAGCTACAAAATGAGTGGGAAGATTTGAAGGTTATACACACTTCTTCCAATTTGGGGGAACTGCTGTGGCAGCTGCTTGGCCTTGAATTTCTGCCAGAACTGAAGCAATTGTTTGCCATGTACCAAGGCGCATCCCAATGTTTGGCGCCTTTTGCTACAGTACCAATCCTTATACATCGATATTTAGCCCCCAGAAGAAAAAAAAAATCTAGTTCAGAAAGCCCTTTACAATGAACAGTGAACAGTGTGTTCTTAGTGCCTCCCTGCTACTATTTATTTCCAGTTTATGCACACACAGTTTAAATAATTGCAGGTAGGTAAAACTGTTTTCTGTGTTGGGTTGCAAAGATGGTAATCATTTAGTATCGGGAAGATGGTTATTAAAAAATGGGCCACCTTGGATGATTGATGTACGTTCACTTTCCGTCTTGAAAGACCGACAGATATTATTTTAGAATGAGAAATCAGTACGTGAGTTGATAGGATTTGTTTTGTTTTGTCTCTGTATTTCTAACTTTATTTTTTTCTGTTTTGTAAATAGAGGGAAAAAATGATTTTTCAGAAGGCACGTATTACGTTGCTCTATAAATATATTTATTCGGGGGTTATTTTTGCATTAATAATGCAAAAAACAATGTTATCTAATGATAGATCCCTAAAGTTCCCCTAACATTTATATTTTTCTGTGTCTTCATATTTACAGTCAACCGAATTTGATGGGACATACAGAACCCTTTGGGTATAAAGTGATGTAGAAAAACAGAAGTCCAGCTGCACCAGCGGTGAAATACGGCCAGATCTATCCGGCTCGCACAAGGCAGTAAGGCTGGTGGTGGGAGGCTCCGCCCACCCGCTGGGACATCATTACATCCCATTTTTGACTCTCTGCTCATGTGCAGAAGAGGCGCGCATGAGTGTAGTATGCGCACTCACATTTCCCATCCAGTAGCGAAGGTAAGTGCATTTCACCACTGAGCTACACTGATCTATCTGGAAACAATTAGCATTTTCCCATCCCAAACTGTTTTCATCATATTGTCATCAGCATTTTTCCAGAGAACATACATGAACCTTGAGTGTTATGTTTATGAAGATTCTCAATCATCCAGGCCACAGTTGTCCCAAAGGTGCTTTTCCAAAAGGAACTGGGCTTTCTTGGGTCTTCCCCCCTTAAAAATGCTCTTTAAAGACACAGCTTCCTGGTGTCAACCCTGAAGCTGACCTGACCAAAGCCATTTTGAAACTTCAGTGTTGCCACATTGGAGCTGAGGGATAGGGAGGAGGAAATAGAGTGAGCTGGGGTTTTGTAGCCAAAACAAAATACTTTCTCCTGGGAACCAAGGACATTCTAGCACCTGGTCAGAGAGAGGAGGAGTGACGTTACTTGGCAACTAGATGGCACCTTGATTGGACCATGTGACTGATTGTTTGGGGAAGAGGAAAAACCTTTTAATTAGGTGAAAATTACCTGGGAACTTTCAGAGTCGGTTTTCACCAGAATGGTGCCAATATTATATAGTCAATAAAACTATTCTTTGAGGCATCCACCTGTCTCGGAGTTTTGCTTGCTATGGGTATATTACTTGGAACCCTGACACCTGGATGAGAAGCAAACTGTTTGTAGGAAGAATCATAAGACACACACCCATCCTTTTATTTCTATGGCCCAGAGAAGGCAAAGAAAAACCATCCACAGAAGCTCAAGGTATCCCTGCCTCCCAGCCAAAATGGCCTCAAGTAACCCCTTTTAGAAGACTGAGACAGGCTGAATTGACAGGATTAAGTCAGAAAACACAAAGCCACACAGAATTTATATTCCCCACCTTTCCCCAAGGCTAGCCTTGACCCTGACAATCACCCAGGAAACCAAATAGGGGCAATTAGAATACAGAAAGGCACATTATCAATCTAATCAAATAACCCCACCAGGCATCTCAACCTCAAAGTTCCAAGGGGGTATAAAAATCACTCTACTCACCATGCCAGGCTGTCAGCCACTGTTCTGCCCCAACTACGGACCCCAAAGAACGCAACACACACAAAGTCTGTACAAACCTTAGATTACTAAATTAAACCAGTCTTTTTCAAACAAAGGCTGTTAATTAACTTTCTTAACAGCCTACAAGAATCCAAAGAATAAATAATCGTAATCTTACTATGGTTGGCAGAAAGTCCAGAAGCAATTTGCAGGAAACTGATTAAGAGAACTAAGATCAAGACGCAAAGGAGAGTGAACGAAGTTGTTGTCTGCAAATTGCCTCAGTCGTCATCCTTCCTTAAATAAGCTAAGGAAGTGGCCAATTAGCCACAAGCCTCTGCTTCTATACTGTCAGTCTTGAGGAGACCTCCTCCTGAGGAGCCACTCCTGCCTTTTGGCAGCTCTGCACACCCATGCATTGAGAAGAGTCTCCTCCTCTTCTTCCTCTTCACTCACAGGAGCTTCTGGAGGTTCTGAAGGCCCTGGCTGAATCCCCGCCTCTAGCACCACATCTTCTCCAGCCTCCTCATTGTCTGACTCGAGCGCCAGCTGCACAGGCTGCTGACGCAACACCACACCAGCCTCCTCGCTGTTGGAATCAGCTACTAGCTGCATAGGCTGCTGATGGGGTACGACAGCCGGCCCTGAAACATGCTGCTGTCACTGTAGTTTCTGGCTGCCAAATAAACAGAGACCTCCTTTCCAAAATGCAGCTTGCCTGCAGATAATTTTTCCAGCTTCTTTCTCCCAACTTGGAACTGGACCAGATTTTACTTCCCACATGTTTTTAAGGAAAACACCAAGGAAGTCCAGTTGCCTTCTGGAAAAGCACCTTTGGGACTTGAGTGTGTATCAGGGGTGTGTTTTGGTCCGCCAGCAGCCTGTGGAGCTGGCAGCAGAGTCAGACAGTGATGAGGCTGAGGAAGAACATGGGCCAGTCCTGGAGGCTGGGGAAGGCCTGGATGAGGGCTCTGCATCGGAGGCAGAGATGGGGCCAGAGCCATCAGGGAGTGATGTGCAGACTCCGGAGCCTCCAGAGGCTGACAGTAAAGAAGCAGAGGAACAAGAGGATCCTGTTCCTAGTGCACGTATGAGAAGAGCTGCCAGAAGGCAAGAGCAGCTAAAGCAAAGAGGACGACTCGGGAGTAGAGCCAAGAGATGATTGACCCCTCCCATAAGGCTTAAAAGACCAGCAACGGCTCTTGCGCTCTTTGTCGGAAAACAACGTTGATAGACTTGCTGCACTTATCTCTGGTCGGCGTCTTCTGCTTTTGAACTTTTGCCAAGAGAAGCCTCTGGCAGTTTGCCTAATTATACCAAGGTTAGTGATTAGACTGAAGAATGTTATGAAGAGTTTATTTTAATTTAGTTTGGACTACGCTGAGAATGAGTTAATTCTCAGCTGTTCTAATAAAGTCTGTTTGTTTTGGAACTGTTTGTGTCTAATACTGCCTACTTGGGCCTGGGTCACAACAGGGTGGGTTCTACTTACCTTTACTACCGGTTCTCATCATGCCTGCACCTGTGCTCTTCTGCGCATGTGCAAAAGCTTCTGCATATGTGCAGATCACCTATGATGACATCCAGGTCAGTGGGCGGAGCCTCCTGCCAGTTTTACTACCGGTTTTTGCAAACCCACTACTGGTGTGTATCCCAAAACTGTTATCCTGTTTAAGTGAATATTAGATAATAGGGAAATCAACTTTTATTATATTCTGAACTTTGGGGATCAAATCCCTCCCAGTTACACCATTTAGTGTGTGACCAGTAACTTTCTTCTTAAATTACTCGAAGGAAATGTTACCATTTATTTATTATTATCATTCAGTTGTTGGGGGAGAATATGTAAAATAGCTATTTGTATTCAATATGCACTATATTTAATATACAATATGATTCATGAATAATAATGTTCATTACCTATGCATAGATCTGGAAAGAAAGGGGGGGGGGAACCTGGAAAAAAAATCATTTTCATGCAAATCATTTCCATACTTAAATACGTAGCATACATAAAATATATTCCATGTAAAACCCCAACTAAAAGCATGTATATTTCCATTCTGTTGCCAGATAAATGACATAGCTACTTCCCCTGCTGAGCTAAGTCTTCATTGTCCAGAAACAAGGTTTATTATAATAGATGTGAAATATTACTAAACTGCAGGTGTAGAATACTTACTGCAAAAAGACCGCTAAAGTACTTAGTTCAGAATTACTAAATTGCTGCAACCACAGTGAGAGAAATCTCCGGAGAGAAAAAAGGGGAAAAAAACACCAACAACTCTGGGTTAACTTTCCTGTTTTCATAATCTTAGTGTATTCTCTCTCATGCAACGTATTCTCTCGCACGCACAAATAGCACATAGACATAAATGGCTGTCTATGACTCAGAGAGCATCTGTTTTTAGATACATGTGGGATTTTTCCAGGCGTGTTGATTTTGTTTTAAATGCATGAAGATTTCCCCCCCCCCCTTTTTTTTTCATTTCCTGTACTCCTTCCAGGCCCCCAAAAACCAAACAAAAACGTGTAGTTATTCCTAAGCAATTTCAGAACAGAACAGAGTAACAGAGTTGGAAGGGACCTTGGAGGTTTTCTAGTCCAACCTGCTGTTCAGACAGAAGACCTTATATACCATTCCAGACAAGTGGCTGTCCAGTCTCTTCTTAAAAGCCTCCAGTGATGGTGCACCCTCTTTCTTCCTTCCTTCCTTCCTTCCTTCCTTCCTTCCTTCCTTCCTTCCTTCCGTCCTTCCTTCCTTCCTCTCTTTCCTTTCTTTCTCTCTTTTTCTTTCTTTCCCTCTTTCTTTCTCTCTCTCTCTGTCCCGCTTTCTCTCTGTCTTTCTCTTTTTCTTTCTTTCTCTTTTTCTTTCTTTCTTTCTTTCTTTCTTTTTTTTTTTTCCTTCTGTCCCTCTTTCTTTTTTTTCTTTCTTTCTTTCTCTTTCTCTTCTTTCTTTCTCTCTTTCTCTCTGTCTTTCTCTCTCTCTCTGTCCATCTGTCCCTCTTTCTTTTTTTTTCTTTCTTTCTCTTTCTCTTTGTCTCTTTGTCTCTTTCTCTCTTTCTCTCTTTTTTCTTTCTCTCTTTCTCTCTCTCTCTCTTTCTTTCTTTCTCTCTCTCTGTCCCTCTTTCTCTCTGTCTTTCTTTCTTTTTCCTTCTTTCTTTCTCTCTTTTCTTTCTTTCTTTCTCTCTTTCTCTCTCTCTCTCCATCTGTCCCTCTTTCTTTCTTTCTTTCTTTCTTTCTTTCTTTCTTTCTTTCTTTCT
>WNWU01000063.1:2258211-2276270 GCA_012654045.1 Ptyas mucosa | reverse complement strand
TATATATATATATATATATATATATATATATATATATTAAAAAAAAGTTGGAATCTGGCTCTAAAATTTAGCCAATTTTGGAACTCCTGTAGGATTTTATGAGATCACTCACAAAATTGTACCGTACAATTTGAAACTCAAGGTAGGTAAATAGGGACTGTTCAGTAGGGAGAACCTGACAATTTGAAGGGTAGTGTGGGAAAATGCGGCTACCTCTTTTGAAACCCTTCTTTAGACTTAAGATTGCTCGTGCATCTATTATTGATGTGCTGAGCGACAATCAGAATATGCTTTGCTTATTTTCTGCTGCATTTGGGATTAAACTACCAGTAAGTGATGCAATTGCAGTCTGCTTCCTTCCATTTTTTTTAACCCAAGACTCTTCCGTGATGACTTACCTATTATGCTTTTTATTCATGATTTATTCCTCCAAGACCTTGTGGCCTTTCAGTCTCTTTCATTTCTGTTCCTTCAAGGGTATTTGCTTATCACATTTTGATTCTGTTGTTTGTAGTAAACTTGATTTAATAGGATTGTGGCGAGCCACTTAAAAGTTATCTGGATTTTCTTTTTCAAAGATGAGCATCCAGACAACTCTTTAAAATAAATAAAGATGGACTTAACATACTTGGTGAATTATAAAAAGGTGATATAAAACAAGCCAGTATCAAACCTACTTTGCCATAGTTAAATATTAATTCAAGATTTTCCCTCTTTAATCCTTGATCTTTCTGGGAAGAGATCTTACTCCCTTCCCTTACTCTATTTTGATAGATTTTCTCTCCTTTAAAAATTGAAGTCAATGTGTACATGTCTGGAAGCTGGATTGACTTGACTGTGGAATGTCCAGAGCTCAACAGTGAGACTTCACTTCCCATGAGAGCTTCAGGAAGAAGTCTTTAAGACCAAAAGGGAATGGTTGTACTCAATGGTGGGATTCAAATAATTTAACAACCGGTTCTCTGCCCTAATGACTGGCTGGGTAGGCGTGGCCATTGTGGGCTTGGCCAGGGGTTGTGACAGACAGCACTCGGCTTCCTCTACCCCCTGGCAGCAAAAATGGCCCACGGGGGGGATGTGCAGCCCCCCACCCACTGTTTTGGGCCTAGGAGGCCTCCCTGAAGCCTCCTGGGAGTGAAAATAGGCCGCAGAGAGGCCACACACACACACCCCGCACCACCCCACACACTCTCCCTGCACCCCCCTGCATCCTCCCACTTCCCATTTTGGGTCTAGTAGGTCTCCCTGCACTAACAGGGAGCCAAAATAGGGCACGTGGGGACTCCTGGAAGGGGCAGGGATGGGGGGGGGGCAGCCAGCAATTTAACTACTGGTTTTCCCGAACCGGCCTGAACCAGGTGAATCCCAGCACTGGTTGTACCACTACAGACTCTGGAAGAAACTGTAACTATAGTATCTACACTTAGAGATTGAGCAAACTTTAAGAAATCAATTGACTTTCTTAGCTATTTGAATTTTTCATTCAAAGAGGTCTGCTCATGTTGCTAACATCTAAGGAGCAGTCTACATTCCTTCTCTTGAAGACCTGTGAAGAGAAGACAAGAAAAATTGCTAAGACTTTTATTAGGGTCATTTATGTCTGTAAAATGAAAACAAGAGTGTATTTGAAAGTTTTACTCTTGAATGTATGATCCCTTGATCTTAGTTTTCCAGTTGTTTCTTAATGGCAAGGTAAACTTGACAATTGGCATGTTGGTCGAGTCCTGGGAGGCAGGAGTTCAAATGCCATCTCAGCTGAAGGTTACCTGATTTATTGTGCTTACTGGTTCACTGGGTTTTATTTCAGTCTTCTGCAGGTAACCTTAGTTTGAAAATGTCTTCCTATTAAGAATGTTTCACTGAGTGATCAGAATTAAATGAAGTAAATGTTGGAATTTTCCTTTTTGTTTATAATGTAAACACTGCTAAAAGAAAAAAAAATAGAAAGATAGGTGAGAAGTTAGATCAGGGGTCAGCAACCTGCGGCTCTGGAGCTGCATGTGGCTCTTTCATCCCTCTGCTGTGGCTCCTTGTCGCCGGTCGGCTCCAAATTGATAGGGCTTTCAGTTAGGACAGATAAAGGAAAAAGGAATGCTAGGAAGAGACTCTATAGTGGGGGAACTGGACTTCTGGTCAGCAGAGGAAAAAGGATGCTGTGCTAGGAGGAGACTCTATGGTGGGGGAACTGGACTTCCGGTCAGCTCCAGAATTGAACGGGAGGCTTCCGGTTATGACCTTTGTGGCTCTTTGAGTGTTTAAGGTTGCCGACTCCTGAGTTAGATAATCCTGAGAATACTCACATTTTTTTGGTTGGTTCAAGGTAGTCCAGTTAATCTAGAGCCAGGCTGGCTGGTTAGAAAGTATAGTATTTTCTCAGTTGAAATGGCAATAAAAGCCCACTTTTGCCATTGTCCATCTGATACCGCCTAAGAATTAGATCTTTTGTCACAGAAATTTCAAGGATTTTGAAATTGTTCTGATTCATCAACTCATTATTGCAAATAACTAACTCAGTAATTATTCTTTTGTAGCTGCTGTGTATTGAATATGAAAACACACTTTTTTTTACAAATATCCATTAACACTGACCCTTTCAAATTATCCTTGATAAACTTTTAAATAGTTCAAGTATGATCATTTATTTTACTCAGAGAAGTAATCTATTGTTTCTCCTGTTGTTCTGAAATTTTGAGTTAATCCAAAAATTGCTATGTGTATCCAAATTGCTATGAGTTAATCCAAAAATTGCTATGTGTAACCTATAAAAAGGTGCTCCCAATAAGGAGTCCTCAGTGCTCTCTGAGCCTGCTTGTTTTCTTGCAGCTGTTTCATTGCCCTAACTAGGTAACATCATCAGTGCTAGTGAGGAGTGCTGTCCAATAGTTTCTTTCTTTTGAACTTGATAAAGTGACATCAATTTTATCTGATAGAAAAGGAGATAGGGCTTTTTACTTTTCTATCTGTTGGGTATTAGGGTTGATTTTTGATTCTCTGATTTTCTTCCATGGTGACATGAAATTGATGTAGTCTATATGCAAGATAAAAAGTAACAAAACTGGTTTTCAACTGTATCCGTGCTATAAATGCACTTTATAGTTTGTCCCAAAAGTACTTTTTCAAGAGTATAAAACCTTCCATTCCTCACCATCCAGTCAGAGCTGAAGACTGGATGTTGAAGAAGCTTCTTGGATGAGAAGCTTCAAAGAAAAAACTTCAAAGAAAAAACCAGAAAATCCAGTTGCCTCAAGGGTGAAATCCAGGTTCTGACAGGTTCTGGAGAACCAGTAGCAGAAATTTTGAGCAGTTCGGAGAACTGGCAAATACCACCTCTGGCTGGCCCCAAAGTTGGGTGGGAATGGAGATTTTGCAATATCCTTCCCCCAGGAGTGGGGCAGGAATAGAGATTTTGTAGTATCCTTCCCCTGCCACACCTAGTAAGCCACACCAACCAAGCCACACCACACCCACCAAGCCGCGCCCACAGAACCTGTAGTAAAAAAAAATTAGATTTCACCACTGAGTTGCCTCTGGAAAAAGCACCTTTGGGACAACCATGACCTGGATGATTGAGAATCTCCACAGACACTTTACAGTTTATGCTGGAAACAACATGGAGGCTGATTGGAAAGAGGATCCATTTATTGGTGAGCAGAACCACACAAAAACAGCATGCAGTTCTGAGTCAGCTGAACAACTGATTTGATGAGTACATGGATTTTTATAAGTTTCAGAGATGCTGCTGGTGTTCTGTCCCCCTTCCTCACACAGGCAAATGTAATACCAAGCACTCCTGCCAATATTTTATTAGGTAAACAGATTAGAATTCCTGGCAGACCAAGGTTTTGGCAGCAAACTGCCGAATGCCTGCCAAGACCGTTTTCACTCCCATAAAGCAGAAGAGGACTTATCTTCAGTCCGTTCCAGGAGCAACAAATTATCCACGAAACAAGAGTTTAGTCAATGTTCAGTCCAAAATATATCCAAGCCGAATTTCAGAGATGACGATGTGACTTTCAGGGTTTAACTTTGTCCATCACAAAGCCTGAAGAGCAATCCCACCCACTTTTATTTCTGGTGGGGCGTGGCTCTGTGACTCAGCTCAATCTCTGGCCCTCCCACGCCTCTTCCATTGCTGTGCATGCTTCTCCCTCCAACGCTGCCTGGGATCAAGCCAGGATTCATCATCCTCACTCTCTATCAATTGGTGCTCCGATATGCCTTCCTCCTGGCACATCCCAGGCTGTTCCTCTTGGCTTTTGGATGGAACCTGAGGCATTGCCAGAAAGGAAGGTCCTGGAAAGGGAGGCCTTGTCAGTTCCTCCCCATCACCTTCTGAGTCCTCTTCCTCTGTTAGGACAGGCTCGGGAGTCGGGGTCACAACAGCTGGGGAGGGAATGGTTGCAAGGTCTGAAATGCCCTTAGGAGATTGTGCAATGTAGTGAGCTCTGTCTCTTCTGCTAAATGGTAGTGGGTTAATACTATTATCCTGTTCATGTCCTGTTCTTAATCCCATCACCCTGGAGCTGAAGGTCTTTTGTTTTGTAGATACAGTCTTTGTTGATTGCTTTGCCCAGTCTTTCTTAATGGGCACAAAATATCTGCTGGGGGGCAGCATTAAGAAAGACTGAGTCTGCTTTCTGTCTTTAAAAAAAGACATGTTATATCATCCAAGTCTTCGCAGTAAGACATTTTCAAACGGGCTTAACTTGTGCTCCCCGTTGCTATCATCCACCCTCAGCAGATCTCTTATGCAAGGAACTAGCTGAGCCTTGCAAAACCCAGGAAGGAGAAAGAAATTAGTGCTTGTTTGGAGTCTTGCCAAAACTCATGTAATACACGCAAACACATATATAAAATATAAAAAGGGTTTTCTCCAGCAGAGCGCACAAGTGGATGCATGTCACCGATGATTAGCTTTTTGGTTTCACCTACTGGTAAAACATTCTATTTGCTGTAGCTTGAATGCATTCGGCTAACCACAACTAAACCGCCTTCTGTGAATCTCAGAACAGATGCCGTGCAGAGGAATCATATTTCCAGTCCCAGTTCTGATGCACAGATCAGGAAACCAAGGCTTTCAGAATACGTCGGAATATATAAAACAAAATGCACAGGTAGAGTATATGTGGTAACCTTGCTCAATAGAAGTAACTGTGAGAGGAATCTTGGAGTCCTAGTGGACAACTATTTAAATATGAGCCACTAGTGTATAGCAGCTGCCAAAAAAGCCAACACAGTTCTAGGATGCATAAACAGAGGGATAGAATCAAGATCACGTGAAGCATTAATGCCACTTTATAATGCCTTCGTAAGTATTCCACACTTGGAATACTACATCCAGTTTTGGTCGCCACGATGTAAAAAAGATGTGGAGACTCTAGAAAGAGTGCAGAGAAGAGCAGCAAAGTTGAACAGGAGACTGGAGGCTAAAACATCTAAAAACGGTTGCTGGAATTGGGTATGTCTAGTTTAATGAAAAGAAGGACTAGGGGAGACATGATAGCAGTGTTCCAATATTTCAGGGGTTGCCACAAAGAAGAGGAAGTCAAGCTATTCTCCAAAGCACCTGAGGGCAGGACAAGAAGCAATGGGTGGAAAAGTAATCAAGGAGAGAAACAATTTAGAACTAAGGAGAAATTTCCTGACAGTTAGAACAATTAATCAGTGGAACAACTTGCCTCCAGAAGTTGTGAATTCTCCAACACTGGAAGTTTTTAAGAAAATGCTGGATAACCATTTGTCTGAAGTGGTGTAGGGTTTCCTGCCTAAGCAGGGGGTTGGACTAGAAGACCTCCAAGGTCCCTTCCAACTCTGTTCTTCTATTCTATTCTATTCTATTCTATTCTATTCTATTCTATTCTATTCTATTCTATTCTATTCTATTCTATTCTATTCTATTCTATTCTATTCTATTCTACTCCACTCTATTCTACTCTATTCTAAATATGTCAATTTCAGAGCCTTTGTGTTTTCCTTGATAGATGTATATTGAATTTTATTATAAAGCACAAATCACTTTAAGGTTAACCCCAAGCTTCTGCTCTCAGCAACCTTTTTACACTGTTGGAAACACTCAGGGCAATTTATGGTTAATATGGTGGAAGTCAGAATGAAACAAAACAACTGACTTTGAAATGCAGAATCCAATGTTGACACCTACCCACTAATTGATCCTCTTAGTCATCCTGATGATCAACATTTGTTTACTTTTCTCTCTTCTCTATGAAATTGTTCTTTTTCATAATTTTCCTGCCTCTCCTGCTTCCTTATATCATTTTGATTGCTGCTGATTATCTGCTAGGGAGCTACACGGTAGATAATACTATTGTATTATTGTATGCCTTATTTGAGGTTTTGAGGGGGTATGTTACGATGTAAAAAAGATGTGGAGACTCTAGAAAGAGTGCAAAGAAGAGCAACAAAGATGATCAGGGGACTGGAGCTAAAACATATGAAGAAAGGTTGCAGGAACTGATTAAGTCTAGTTTAATGAAAAGAAGGATGAGGGAGACATGATAGCAGTCTTCCAATATCTCAGTGGGTGCCACAAAGAAGAGGGAGCCAAGCTATCCTCCAAAGCACCTGAGGATAGGACAAGAAGCAATGGGTGGGAACTAATCAAGGAGAGAAGCAACCTAGAACTAAGGAGACATTTCCTGACAGTTAGAACAATTAATCAGTGGAACAACTTGCCTCCAGAAGTTGTGAATTCTCCAACACTGGAAGTTTTTAAGAAAAGATTGGATAACTATTTGTCTGAAGTGGTGTAGAGTTTCCTGACTAAGCAGGGGGTTGCACTAGAAGACCTCCAGGGTCCCTTCCTTATATAATAACTCTGTTATTATATTCTAACTCACAGAATTTTCCTGCTAGCCTTACTGGGGAGGGGAATTTTGGGAGTTGAAGTCCATATATATGAAAGTTCCGAAGCTGGAGAAACACTTATACTTTAATATTATTAAGGATTCTACAGATTTTTGCATTTTCTCTGCCTTCTTTTTTCCCCCCCTGTTCCTCCACACCATTCCAGAGTGAATATTTCAGTCCCTACTTTATGTCTCGTCACTTCCTGATCTCTGTTCTAGGTATTCTCTCCCTCCCTCCCTCCCTCCCTCTCTCTCTCACACACAATAAAAAATCTCCCTTTTATCTACATTCAGACGAATTACAGTTTCTACTGTAAAATAAATTTACAAAACAGAAAAGGCATCCATTTGGAAACTGACTTTTAGTCCAGAGACAAAGGCAATTACAGTCAATTTCCCTTGCAAATCTTAATAAATGTTGGTTACTTTGAGAACATTTTCAGCTATTTTTTTTTATTCTACAGTTATTATTTAAAGCCTTTGAATTTTAAAGCTTTTAAATATTCTATCCACAATTCTTTATTTGAGACAGGGAGATGTAAAATTTACTCGGGACAAAATGAAAAGAATTATGTTACAGAGTTCCATAGAAATATGTAGAGTTATGCTAATGGGATATATCAAGAAGAATGCTTATAAGATAAAGTGTCCAAGACTGAGAATGGGAACAATAATACTTTCTGATGCAGAAAAAAAATGACAAGGAAAACATATGCATAATGGATACAGAAGGAAAATAGTAATTGTAAAAAATATAGTCAAAAGAGACAGAGAAAATGGAGAACCATTCTGATGAGAGTAAAAATTGTGTTTTAGGAGTAGATGAAAAGGGTTAAACCAGAAGCTTTCAAATAGAGTCAAGGGAATTAAAAATAAAAGTTTTGAAACTATCTGGCATGAAACTGAAAGGGAGAAAATACTTGAAGGAGTATTTCGCAGATCTGCAAGGAAAATATAGCAGTAATTCAAACAGTGGCATTGAAATGAATGCGATAAATGTCAGTATCCTAGGAAAAATGAGGTTAATGAAATCACAAGTGGTGTGAGAACCCTGAAAAATATCAGGGCTGAAGATGGAGATGATGCAATTGAAGAAAAGTTCAGATAGATATGTGGCTTTTTTATGGAGCACCTGTGAGACTTAACTTGTGGGTCTGAAGAGTTTAACAGTTGAGGCCTTGTTATTATTACTATTATTATTTATTGTATTCATTAAACATGAAACTCAGTCAATTGAACATTCAAAAATGCATCACAAATACCATTGACTGGTGCTAATGGTTATATGGGTTGCTGCCAGTGTCCTAGGTATCAACCAAGTACTTTCTTAAGATATACAATGTTCCAAGTAGTGCAGTATTTTGCAGTTCCACTGGTGTTATTGCAGGAAGCTGCAATTTGTAGATGTGTCTTGTAAAATTCTTGGACATGGTACCAAGTGCCCCGATGACAATGGGTATCACTGTTACATGTTTCATCCATAGCCGTGTAGTTTCGATGGCCAGGTCGTGATATTTCATGATTTTTTCCAGTTCTTTTTCTTCGACTCTGGGGTCTCCTGGTGCAGTAGACAGAATCTTGCCAAGTTAAACGTTAACTACTTATCATCGTAACATCTAGTAACATCGAACTGTTAACTAGGGCATACAAAACCTTTGCCATACCAATTCTCGAATACAGCTTGTCTGCCTGGAATCCACATTGTATATCGGACATTAATATGATTGAGCGGGTCCAGAGATATTACACGAGAAGAGTACTCCACTCCTCTGCTCACAATAGAATCCCTTATGTCACCAAGCTTGAAATTTTGGGCTTGGATAATCTAGAACAGTGGTTCTCAACCTGTGGGTTGGGACCCCTTTGGGGGTCGAATGACCCTTTCACAGGGGTCGCCTAAGACCATCGGAAAACACATATTTTCAATAGTCTTAGGAATAATTTTATGGTTGGGGGTCACCACAACATGAGGAACTGTATTCAAGGGTCGTGGCATTAGGAAGGATCTAGAACTACACTGCCTGCGGTCTGATCTAAGCATAGTACACAAAATTGTCTGCTACAACATCTTACCTGTCAACGACTTCTTCAGCTTCAACCTCAATAATACACGGGCAAACAATTGATACAAACTCAAGGTAAACTGCTCCAAACTCGATTGCAGAAAATACGACTTCAGCAACAGCGTGGTCAACGCCTGGAATGCTCTATCCGACTCCGTTGTTACATCCTCAAACCCTCACAGCTTCAACCTCAAACTGTCTACCGTAGACCCCATCCCATTCCTAAGAGGTCTGTAAAGGGGGGAGGGGGTGCATAAGTGCATCAGCGTGTCCACCATCCCTGTCCTACTGTCCTCATTTATCTGTACTTACTTACTTACTTACTTACTTTGTTCATATTTATTTATTTATTTATTTATTTATTTATTTATTTATTTATTTATTTAATTTGTATACCGCCCTTCTCCAGCTGGACTCAGGGCGGTGAACAGGCAAAATAAAATAGAGCATATTTATATTCATACTTACACTTGGGCATATTTGACAAACAAATAAAATAGAAATAAATAAATATTTTCATCCAAACACATGTACCCTGGAAGTTTCTAATGAGTGGCTGTCCCTGTCTCTTTTCCTCTGGGTTGGGTTGCCTCTTTTTCTCATCCCTCTTTCCCTCCTTCTTAGGAAACTGCTCCTTCATTATAGTCCATCACCATGGCTCCTCCTCCATTGGCACTATCTGTCACAGATTAAAAGGGACGGGGAAAATGTAAGAAGTGCTGTGTGACTTTATGCCAGCCCCTTGGTAGATTTTTTTTTTTTTTTTACTCTTCAACAGATCACTGAAAAATGTATGGATGTGGCTACCTAAGTGTATTGCACTTTTTGTTTGTTTTGGTTTAGAAAAGGGTATGATAAAGTGAATGGGCTAGAATTATAGATTGTTCTGCATGAAGATGAAGTTGAAGGTTGGTTAAGCAAATGGTTCCACATTGATCGGAAAGTAGAGCCGGGATGCATAATCATCTATTAGCATTTAACATGCATTGATGAATACATGCATAAAGAATGTTGTGGTGACGTTAAAAGTGTGTGGCTTGTGTTTGAATGAAAATGTGCACAGGCTTTTCTATGCAGGGGGTGTCTTCTTGTTAGCTGAGCATTCAAATGAATTTTGTGTGTAGATTACAGGAGGTAATGAGGAATGTGGACCTGAAACTTAATTTATCAAAGAGCAAAGAGAATCTATCTATAAGAGAACATGGATTCAGTGAGCAAACTGCAGCTCGTGAAAATTCAGAGCAAAAAATAAACAGACATGATTCTGTGTACCTTCATAGAAGTTTGCAAAGAAGCTGATGGGAAGGTTTTAAAGCTTGAATATACTGGTGGAATGCAGGTAGTAGTATGTAAGTGAGCAGGGAGTTAGCCTAACAGTATTGCATTCTAACCAGTGGTGGGTTAGAATGCACCAGTATATTGTCAAATAATTTAACAACCGGTTCTCTGCCCTAATGACCAGCTTGGTAGGTGTAGCTCGGTGGTCATGTGACCGCGTGGGTGTGACCAACTCAACATCACTCACATCGATGGGCGTTTCGCCTTAGCTGTTTCAATGTAATAAGAGTTAAGCAGAGAGGCAGTTTCTGTTAGCAGGGCAATAAAGATTAGGCTAGAAACAATACCAGAATGTTTCCTTCCTGCCTTACTTACAGGATTAGCCCTCTAAAAAAACAAAATCAGATTTCTTCCAACAACCAGTTCTCCGAACTGCTTAGAAAGTTAACAACCAGTTCTCCCGAATAGGCGCGAACTGGCTGAATCCCACCACTGAATTTTCTAACTGAAATTTCTAACCCCTGAGCCACTGTGGCTCATTATAATAAAATGAAGTCCCTAAGTCTTTGAAAACAGATTTTAATGGAAATTCAAAGCTTAAAAGTTTAAAAACAAGATAAAATAAATATCCGTCTACCAGAAATATTCCCAGGGAAAGTAGATTCTGACACAGAGTCAACTTTTATTGACTCCACTTACTGGTTGCCCAGTAAGTAAATAAACTGTTGCAATCAGCACAATTAATGGAAAATCCTTACTATCATATTGATATCGGGGGACTGATACAAATGCATGAAGATGAGAAAAATCTATGAGCTTTTTTAATGCAGAAAAGAAACAGAAATGTGGTTCTATCAAGCCAAACACCCAACCAGATATTATAAAAATGCAAACCAAATTAGGAAAGTCCAATCCATTATTGAGAAGCAAACACAAGATGAACACCAAGGGAAAGCAAATGATAGTACTGTTTCAATAATTGGAATGACGGGATCAAACTATTTTCCAAAAACCCAAAAGGTAAGAGAAGAAACAACGGATGGAAACTAACCAAGGAGAGAAGCAACCTAGAACTAAGGAGAAAACTCCTAACTGTGAGAGCAATGGGACAGCTTGCCTTCAAAAGTTGTGGGTGCTCCATCACTGGAGATCGAGACACTCCAGTCTCTTTTGGAAAAGAGACTGGATGACCATTTGTTTGAAATAGATTAGGGACTCCTGCTTAAGCAGGGATTAGATTAGATTAACAGAGTTGGAAGGTGAATAATGTAATTAAAAGTGAAAGGGACAAGAAGAAAATGGAATAGTATAAAGGGAAACGGAGGAGAATGTACCATTTTACACCACATTTATATTGGTATAATTTCTTTATCAGCAAAATATAAATTTGGTATAAAATGGTTTGGCGTAAATGCGACTGCTTGAGGGCTCCTAGATTGGAGGTGAAAGGCAAAAGGGAGCAGAATGCCCCCTCCCACATGTTGGGGTCGACCAGGTGTCTCGGTAAACACTTAATCTTTCCCCTGGCTCAAGCTGATGAAGGGAGGAGAACTTGTGGCTCAGAAGGTTAATTCAACTGCCTAACATGCAGGAAGCCCAAGTTCGAATCCAAGTAAGGGTATGGCTAGCTGATGAAAGCTAAAAAGCTTGAAATAGATCTATACCAGTCTCCCTTTATTTCTTTATCAGAAAAATATAAATTTGGTATAAAATGGTTTGTCATGAATGCAACTGCTTGAGGACTCCTGGATTGGAGCTGAAAGGCAAAAGAGAGCAGAATGCCCCCTCCCACATGTTGGGGTAGACCAGATGTCTCGGTAAACACTTATATATATGTTTTGTGTTTGTCATATTGTGTTATAATACTTTTTTAAGAAAAACAGAGTTGGAAGGTACCTTATAGGTCATCTAGTCCAGCGGTCAACAACTGGTGGTCCGTGGACCACTGGTGGTCCACAAGAAAATTTTGGTGGTCCTCAGAAAAATTATTTGCATTTTTTTATATTGCACTAAATCGGGGGGTCATCAAACTACGGCCTCTGGACTGGATATGTCCAATGAATGTTTGTGTTGCTGCAAAGACTCTCCCCTTTCAGGGTCTTTTTGTGTGGGTTGAAGGGGGGCAGAAATTCTGACTTGGGGTCTGCTTCGGCCTCCTGGTGTGGGGCTTTGGGCGAAGGCTGGAGGGAAGCATCGCAGGTGGCAAGGAGCTGGAGGGCCTCGTTCCAGTGGGACTGCTTCATGTCCTGGAACTGGCTGACCATCTCAGCCCGCTGAGCCTCCACACATCGGTACCTGGCCTTGCACTTCCACAGGCCTCCCGTCTGCTTGGAAAGCCTATGCTCATAGTCCTCAATGAGGTACTTCTGCTGAGCCTCCTTCTCAGTCAGATCCAATTTGAACTGAGCCATTTGTTTTGCCAACTCTTTCTCACGGTGGCTGCTTAGCTCCAACAACTGCTTCCTGTTGGGGCCCTAAGGAACCTGGGTGGGTAGGCGAGGAAGGGCTGGGAGGGGAGAGGTGAGTATAGGCTGGCGAGGCACCCCTTGATGTGAGTGACATTGAGTTGGCCAGCAAGTTGGCCACACCCACCCAGTCATGTGACCACCTAGCCACGCCCACCCAGCCGGTCATTAGGCAGATCATACTAGTGGTCCACGGGATTTAAAATTATGAATTTAGTGGCCCCTGAGGTCCGAAAGATTGGGGACCCCTGATATAGTCCAATCCCCCACTCAAGCAGGAGGTCCCTTCCAAAACTCTATTATTCTATATTCTATATCTATTTGGAATTAACAAGGGCGTCATGTGAAATGTCAACAGTGAATAGATAGAAAAGTAAAGTAAGGTAACCTTCATTTATAAATAAGACACAGGCAGGCTGTATCCTCACTGAACCCCAAGCTAGCCAATTTACAACCTAGAAGAAAAATCTGATGTTTTAATTGCTGCTCAAACAAGCAACAAATGCTGTTTGCAGGACCTAACCACCTCAGAGACCCTACGTAAGCAGATATTCCCTGCAGCTTTGTATCTCCCGCTGATTTTTTTTTAAAAAAAGGATCCAAAACAGAATTCTGGTGATTATAATAAAGACCAAACTCACTAGGATTGAAAAATAATGTTTCAAATTTAGCTGGACGCTGGGTGCATTTTAGATGCTAAGACCTGATACCAACAGATCAGTCTTGGTTGGATTAAAAGATTTAGGTGACATTCAACTTAAATGCTGCCTTTGCAGATAATTCAACTCCACGGTGACATGATGTCTCCTGAAACTTTTGGGGTGTACTCTAAGAATGCACAAGATCCTTCAACAAATAGACCTAAGGGCATTAATGAACCCAAGGATTTATTATTTAAAACAAAGCTGGGAAATCTCAGGGGTGTGATCCTAAGTGAAACGCAATCCTAAGTAATGAATGGGATGGAATAGTCAATGAAATACTCTTCATGGCAATGAAGAAGTCAGAAAGAAGGGCAATAATGCAAAATACAGAGACTCCTGTGCAGTGGTGGGTTTCAAATTTTTTTACTACCGGTTCTGTAGACATGGCTTAGTGGGTGTGGCATGGCTTGGTGGGCGTGGCTTGGTGGGCATGGCAGGGGAAGGATACTGTAAAAATCTCCATTCCCTCCCCACTCCAGGGGAAGGGTACTGCAAAATCCCCATTTCCTCCCGATCAGCTGGGACTTGGGAGGAAGAGAATAGATGGGGGCGGAGCCAGTCAGAATTTTTACTACCGGTTCTCCGAACTACTCAAAATTTCCATTACTGGTTCTCCAGAACTGGTCAGAACCTGCTGAAACCCACCTCTGCTCCTGCGGCATTGCAGTAGGAATTTTAAGATAATCTATGAATCCCTTTATAAGGAGCCATGGTGGCACAATGATTAGAATGCAATACTGAAGGCAAACTCTGCCCACAGCCAGGAGTTCAATCATGACAAGCTCAAGGGTGACTGAGCCTTCCATCCTTCCAAGATCGGTAAAATGAGGGCCCATATTGTTGGGTGCAGTAGGCTGACTCTGTAAACTACTTAGAGACTCTTGTACAGCAGTATGGAGCTGTATATAGCAATAGCATTTGGACTTCACAGTGCTTTACAGCCCTCTCTAAGAGGTTCACAGAGTCAGCCTATTGCCCCCAGCAATCTGGGTCCTCATTTTACTGACCTTGGAAAGATGGAAGGCTTGAGTCAACCTTGAGCCTGGTGAGAATCGAACTGCCAAATTGTAGGCAGCTGGCAGTCGGCAGAAGTAGCCTGCAATACTGCATTCTAACCACTGCACCACCATGGCTCTTATATAAGTCTAAGTGCTATTGCTATTTCTCTTAATAGGAAGTAAGGAAACAAGTATAAAATAGAAAAGTCCCCCAATCGCAAATGTCACAAAAAGGGAACACCAGTAGAAGGACATTTGCACATGCGTTATATCTCAACAACGGAGAGGAATCTGTAAAGCCATTGTATAAACATTTCCTCCCACAAACCTCAGGAACTTGAAGGATGAGCAAAACAAGGTCTTCCTTCAATGAGGAAACAAAACCACACCGTCTCAGACCAAATGAAACGCAACTCCCAGCTCTATAGTCATTTAAAGTACATGGCAGCTCAGCCAAGAGATAAATCAGCTGAGCTCTCCAATACTATTAATGTCATGTGAACCCAGAGGCCCAGAGCTCTTTTCAAAAACTAATCCAGAATCTTTCTAGGAAAGTGCCCTAAATAGTTGCATGCTGTTTATTCCACATCACTTTTTCTACCCACACCTCATAAAGCTGACCTAAACCTATCGATCACCGTCTTCCTTTCTGCAGATATGGAAATGCTGATAACATGCTGAATAATGGAGTTGGAAAGTGTCAGAGTATGAATATTCATGGACTGGAATAGATCAGCCAATGGGAAGGCATGGTAACAGGTCAGTCAATGGGGCTTGTTTTGGAAACAGAAACTTAAGCTAGAAGTCTGGGCATGGTTTAGCTCTGTGCTCAGCTCTAAAACGAAAGTAGTCTGAATTGAAATGAAACTGATCTCTCCTGGAAGAACCACTGGTGGTATTGTAAATTTACTTTATGTGTTATTATGTATATAAAGAAGTTAATGAATCCTGCTGAATCTGTTTGCCTGTGTGTGCTTCTGGATTTGAAATTTGCAAGAAACTCTGATAAAAGGGACCTACAAGAACTTCCGGTCCAACCCCTTGCTCAGGCATGAGACCCTACACCATTCCTGCCAAATGGTTGTCCAAACTCTTCTTGAAAGCCTCCAGTAATGGAGCACTGACAACTTCTGGAGGCAAGCCATTCGACTGATTAATTGTTCTCTCTGTCAGGAAATGTCTCCTTAATTCTATGTTGCTTCTCACCTTGATCAGTTTCCATCCATTGCTTCTTGTTCTGTCTTCAAGTGCTTTGGAGAAATAATGCAGAGAATACCTTCAGCCAGTCAATGCTCCCACTGTCCAATAGAAAATGACAAGAACATTGTTCAATCTGCATCTGTCCCCCAGAACTACTGCAGATCCTGATGTAACAAAATAAAAAAAACAAAAAAAAAACCCTCACCTGTCAACACACAGGGAAATAAAGTCATTGGCCATCTTGTTATGCTGGAAATCTATACGGAGCAAACATTCAAGTTGCTTTGCCAGAATTCTTCTGCTACTAAAATGGTGGAATATCAGAAGTTTTGCAGCCAATCAACTCTGCCAAGATCCTGACAATATTTTTTCCCTAACGAGAGTTCAGGTTATTACCCACATAAGGTTATTTGCCCTTGGAATGCAAGGCAATCCAACCGGTCAGTCCTAGAGGAGATCAACCCTGACTGCTCTTTAGAAGGTCAGAACCTGAAGATGAACGTCAAATACTTTGGCCACCTAATGAGAAGGAAGGATTCGCTGGAGAAGAGCCTAATGCTGGGAACGATGGAGGGCAAAAGAAGAAGGGGACGGCAGAGAACGAGGTGGCTGGATGGAGTCACTGAACCAGTAGGCGTGAGCTTAAATGGATTCCAGAGGATGGTAGAGGACAGGAAGCCCTAGAGGAACGTTGTCCATGGGGTCACGATGGGTCAGACATGACTTCGCAACTAACAACAACAACAAGGTTATTGGTTCCCCAGGAGCATTTTTTTTTCTTTTAATTTGATTTATATGCCGCCCTTCTCCGGAGACTCAGGGCGGCTTACAATGCGTTAAGCAATAGCCTTCATACTTTTGTATATTTATACAAAGTCAGCTTATTGCCCCCACAAACTGGGTCCTCATTTCACCTACCTTAGAAAGGATGGAAGGCTGAGTCAACCTTGAGCCTTGGTGAGATTCGAACCTGCAATAATTGCAGGCAGCTGATGTTAATAAAAGGGTGCTTTAGACCACTGTACTATCCAAGGCTCTTGCATTTCCCCCCCCCAAAAAAAAATAAAATAAAATAGGAAATTACATTGGTTATGTGTTGCCCCCTTGCCTCCTCTTTATTTCTAAGCAAAGGATTGGCAGCCTGAATAATTGACAAATTCAAGTGAGCGAAAATACAGCGTTGAGCCTGCTGCTATGTAAAAAGTGACCTAAAGAGAAAGCAGAGATAGACCTCATACTGAGATTGTACTTGCCATTTCTGGAAGATATTAATGAAGAGAATGACCTTTTGCTAATGTGGAAAACTTATTATTCCTTGCAGCGGGATGAAAGGAAAAGGGAACGAAAGTGCGCGCAGATCATCGGCTCTCTGAGAGAAAAGGGTGAGATGATATAACGGTTGCAGACGAACAGCAAGTTAGCAACCTGATGGCTAACTGTGACAGATGTGAATTATTCAGACTTGGGGAAACTAATAATAGAGATCACTAAGAAGGCTTCATTTGATTAAAGAAAGCAACTGACTTGTATGTATTTTTTTTAAAAAAAGAAAAACTTTCTGACTTCAGAAACTGGCCATAAGCATTGGCTTATAGGGGATGGATATTCTGTATTTCTATTGGGGTCAGATGGAGCTATCCGGTGGCTTCTGCTCTTTGTGATTATGGTGACATGCAGACAACAACACATATGCATACCTGTCCTTTTGTGTCCCGATCAGTGTCCACTTCAGGACCTCATGGCAGTGCAACAGAATGCAATTAATGTTGTTGTCAACTTGCAAAGCATCCCTGGCCTGCTCTTGAGTTGCCATTGGCCAGGGGGATGGGAAACCAGCGAAATGGCACGGCAGCTAAAGTCAGTTGCACATTCCATGCTTATCTCTCTCAAGGCTGTATCCCAAGGTTACCTACAGCAACCGGAGTGGAGTGTCCTCTACAACCCGTGAAATTGCTCTGTTGGTGAATGTGATTGATGACACACCCTGGGGGGAGCGGGGAAACAGGATCATAATTGGGGTGTAAATTACGTAGGGTCAGAGCTGGCTTCACCTGGGAACATAAGTACCAGGTCAAAGTCTGTTTAATTTGCACATTTTTTTTAATGTACGAATTTTATTTGTACATAATCTTTTATATTCTACAGTTTACGTCGAATAGCATGTCTTATTTTAATTGTGATGCTTCTGACATGAAAAAAAAACCAAAACTGGGTTCACACAAAGGTCTCTTCTAAACTGTCTTTTTGATGTAGCTAAGTGGGCAAAGATGTATGTACAGAAGTGACATTAGATAGCTGCAGCTAGCTGACCTTCACTAATCTCAAAAAAATTGGAGAGATCTCCAGGAGATATTAAGAGAATTAACCAGAATGAGAAGTCAGAAATAACTCCTGGAGAAAGCAGCAGTAGGATATGTTGTTCCTAAAAGAAAATAATAGAATGGAATGGAATGGAATGGAATGGAATGGAATGGAATGGAATGGA
>WNWU01000063.1:2229193-2241201 GCA_012654045.1 Ptyas mucosa | reverse complement strand
TATCTATCTATCTATCTATCTATCTATCTATCTATCTATCTATCTATCCATCATCTCTCTCTCTCTCTCTCTCTCTCCATGTATCTATCTCTCTATCTATGTATCTATACATCTATCTTTCTCTCTGTCTCTGTCTCTCTGTCTCTGTCTCTGTCTCTCTCTCTCTCTCTGTCTGTCTCTCTCTCTCTCTCTCTCTCTCTCTCTCTCTATCTATCTCTCTATCTCTCTATCTCTCTATCCATCCATCCATCCATCATATTAGTCCAATGGAATATAGAGGATATGTATGAAATATTATATATGTTTTTGTAGATTTTCACGGATAGAGATATGCAAGTTTTGGTGTATTTGGGGCTTTTCCCATGTAAGATTGCCAAAATACTCTCAATCTTACATGGGAAAAGACCCGAATACACCAAAATTTGCAATATTATGTATGTGTGTGTGTGTGTGTGTGTGTATACACACACATACTGTTATAAGGCGTTTCATATGAAAACAAATTTATTCTTCCCAAGAATAAGTATGTCAAAAACTTTTCCCCCTCTTTTGAAGTGAAGTGCCTCATCCCAAAATAATTCATACTTGCTATAAATTTCCATATAAGTATATATATATATTCCATTTTTTTAAAAAAGCTACTTAATAGCTCTGGGTTTATCATCATTTATTTTTAGAACTTTAGGCAAGTACAATAATAATTGCTGATTTTTTTTGCATTGAATAATGTACAGTGCATGAAAAGTAGGTTTGCTTTCTATGATTGATGATTATATTAATCAGGGAAAAGTTAGGCACACAACATTTGAAGCAAGTCGAAGTCTTCTGATAGTGGGAGAATGAAGATATAAACATATTAGAATAGAATTAGAATTCTTTATTGGCCAAGTGTGATTGGATACACAAGGAATTTTTCTTTGGTGCACATGTACATAAAAGGAGAAAAAAAGAAAAAAATACATTCATCAAGAATCAGAAGATACAACACTTAGTGATAGTCATAGGTTACTAATAAGCAATCAAATCACACTAGGAAACAAACAGAACAATATAAATCATAAAAATACAAGCAACATGGTTATAGCCATAAGTGGGAGGAGATAGGTAATAGGAAGAATGAGAAGAATAATAGTAATACAGTTTGACAGTGTTTGACAGTGTTGTGGGAATTAGTTGTTAAAATTAAAGTCTTATAATATAAATATTTTGTCTGTTGTGTAGTATTCTACCGAAACTTGTAGAAAATAATTTGTGGCTTTGGATCAAGAAGCAATCCAACTTTTTGTGGGCAAGATCCCTTTAATTAGCTTATTTTAATGACTTTTGATCTGTTGTAGTCGTCCTTCCTTCCCAATTGATGCAACTTCAAGATGGAATTGCAACTCCCAGAATTCCCTAACCATGCCTCAGATATTAATCCAAAAATTAGGATGTTGTCCAAATTAGATGACACTAACTTATATTTATTTATTTATTTTAATTTATTGACCATTCAAATCAAGTAGATGGCTAATATATGCATGGAAATTCAAGGATGTCTAATAGCCCAGAAGCCAAATGTATAACAGTAATCCTTGCAGTATCAAAATGCATCAAGAATGCTGTTTTACAGCTAAACGTAGGTTGGGTTTTCTATGAGTTGCCTTAATTATCTCCTTAATTTCTTGTTGAAATTGATTTTTCCCCTGTGGCTCTGATTCCATTAGTTTTCAGAGAACATTTTAAATCAACCTGACTAACAAAAGTTAATAGCAAACTTCTTTCTTTAGGATTCCCTTTGGAAACTCTGTTAAGGATGGAAAATGCCAAGTGTCATCTTATACAGTAGTGGCCAAAATTGTGGAAGCCTTTTGGGAAAAGTGTATTTTCTAAAACTAGCTAATAACACCACTTATTTTTGGACCATAAAACTATATATCAATGGAAAGATAATTTAATCAAGAATGTAATGCAGTAACTTTTATGAAGGATTTGCTATTAGAAGAGCAGTTACAGTGTAAGGAAGAAAAGTGAAACACGTAGAAAAAATGAGATATAAAAATTACCACGATAGAAAAAAACAAGATAAACAAAAATGATCAACATGTCAGTTAATATTTAGTTGGGTAACCTTTAGCATGAATTACGGCCTTACAACATCTTCCCATGGAGTGAACCAAGTCTTTTAGTTTTACAGCTGTTCTAATGTGAAACCAAGATTGAATGATGGCTTCTATTAACTGGGTTTTCTTGCTGGGTCGCTTTGACTAACAAGTTTCTTTAGTCGGCTCCATAGATTTTCAATTGGGTTAAGGTCTGGGCTATTCCCAGGCCATTCCAGCAGTGGAATAGGATTATCTTGAAACTCCAAAAAAAAAAAAAAAAAGTGGTGTTATTAGCCACCAAAAATACACTTTTCCCAAAAGGTTTCCACAATTTTAGCCACTACTGTAGAGTGTATCTGGGATACTAATTTCCAAACCAGTTTAAGCTTAGTATCCAACCTTACGATTAATGGATTCTTCTCAAATGAGCACATGGCATCATCTTATCTCTCTTCAATTCTACTTTTACATTTTGGAGAGCTTTCGCCTGGGCCAGGTTGAATGTCCCATCCTCTGAATGAAAGGTGCTTTTTCAAACAAACAAACAACAAACAAACCCTGAAGAAAGTTCTTGGATGAGAAGCAAAACATTTTCAAGGGGAAAAAACCAAGAAAGCCCAGTTGCCTTTTGGAAGAAGCATTTTTGGGACAACCATGACCTGGATGATTGAGAATCCACATAGACATCTATGGACATCTGATGTTTTGTGAGAATGGTATAAATGCATTCCTTTGTAGCAGTGTGAGGGAAGTCACCTCTCCTAGAAGAATGAAATATTGTGAGAAATATTTAAAAAGGCAGAATATTATATTTCCCCTAAAAGAGAAATGGAAATCTTAAGGGAGACAGAAATTCAGCCCCAGTTCCCTGCCCCCAGCAGATATTTGGTGCCCAATAAGAAGGACCGGGCCAGCCTATCTACAAGACAAAAGACCTTCAGCTCAAGGATGATGGGATTAAGACATGACCTTCCAGGACATAATAGGTCACCACATGGTACTATCTAAGGACATTGCATTACCCAGCAAGCTTCAACCAAACCTGGGAGCTCAGACAACCTCAGCTATGACCCCTGCATAGCCCCATGGGAGTCTGATTGCAACCAGTAGAATACATGCTCTTGCCACAGGAACAGGAAACTCAAGTTCAAAGCCTGGAGAGGGTATACATAACCCTCACTCTCCACTCCATGTGGTCAGCTGCCCAGGATGTCAAACCCATGTGGTCCTGTCCATCTTTCCAATCAGCCTCCATGTTTCCAGTGTCTTTCTCCCCACTTGGAACTGAACCAGATGGATATTTCTTCCAACAAGTGTTTCTGCTCAACTGGAGATGCCACTATTGACCATTTGAAAACCTTGTCATGGATGAGAATGGGTCTACAGAAGAGAGACACTGTGGTATATTGCTTCTCCCAGCTTCCTTTGCTATTGACAATACCTGTTAGGTAACTGCAAATCAACAACTTCTGCAAAACCACATATTTTCTGAACTAAAGGCTGGAGAAGCTCGACCAGGGGTGAAATCCAGCAGGTTTTGACAGGTTCTGGAGAACCGGTAGCGGAAACTTTGAGTAGTTCGGAGAACCGGCAAATTCCACCTCTGACTGGCCCCAGAGTGGGGTGGGAATGGAAAGTTTGCAATATCCTTCCTCCAGGAGTCGGGGGGAATGGGGATTTTGCAGTATCCTTCCCCTGCCATGCCCACCAAGCCATACCACGCCCACCAAGCCACACCCATAGAACCGGTAGTAAAAAAATTTGGATTTCACCATTGAGCTCGACTCTATATAAAAAGCTATTCCAAGCCAAATATGGGGTGCTAATTCAAATCAAATATTATTTAGAACCAGCATCAAATTGATAGCTGAAAAGATTTCTTACTTATTACTATATATATATATATTGAAAAAGATATGCTTAGGCTATAATTTTCTATCCCTTTATGTGGAAATAAATAGGGAATATAGAACTCAGGGATTGCACTGGAAAATTAGATGCTACTAGCACCTTAAAACAGATATTTGTTTGTATACATGGATTGTTACACTGGATTTTGTATGGCACTACTCGATAAGACACGCTGTATCTTATTTATATGCTTATATGAATATTAACATACCATGCAATTTTTCCCCTATCTAGTTTAAATATGTACTTATATTCAGAGCTCAGGCTAGTGATGCTAAAACCTGGAATAAAATGTGAAAAGTTATCTAAACAATTTCAACCCTTTTAAAAAAATATTACATTTTCCCCCCCGTTCCATGCTCTTTGATATCATTTCCTTAAAAGGTTCACCAGAGTAGGAGGAATATTGCAGAAGCATTTGGAAAATGACTTAGAATGACATTAAGTGCAATTCTATAATCATAAAAATAAAAAGCCTCCTGTCTAACTTACTCAATGCATCTTCCATTGGGTGTAAGCACAGAGGGAAAAAGAGAGATTAAAGGGAAGTTTTTATAATAATTCTTATGGCCTATGTTCTTCATTTAATGCTGCTTGGGGGGGGGGCATCAATCTACACTCTGTTTGAGATGATAATGCTATCATCCTTTCCTTTCCTTTTTTCTTTTTGTATTATTATTATTATTATTATTATTATTATTATTATTATTATTATTATCATCATCTTTTATTCATTAAAAATGAAACTTAGTCAACTGGACATTTAAAAATGTGTCACAAATACCATTGATTGATGCTAATGGTTGATACGGGTTGCTCCCAGCATCCTAGGTATCAACCAAGTAACTTCTTAAAATATACGATGTTCCGAGTAGCACAGTTTTTTGCAGTTCCGCTGGTGTTATTGCAGGAAGCTGTAATTTCTTGAAGTGTTTTGTGAAATTCTTGGACAAGGTACCAAGTGCCCCGATGACAATGGGTATCACTGTGACATGTTTCATCCATAGCCGTGTAGTTTCTATGGCCAGGTCGCAATATTTCATGATTTTTTCCACTTCTTTTTCTTCGACTCTGGCATCTCCTGGTACCACGATGCCAATAAATTGTACGTTTCGGTTTTCAACAACTGTGATATCTGGTGTGTTGTGTTCCAAGTGATGATCCGTCTGTATTCGAAAGTCCCACAAGATCTTCACCTTCTCATTTTCTATAACTTTTTCCACTTGATGTTCCCATGACTTTTTGGATACAGGAAAGTTGTATTTTTTACATAATGATTAATGGATCATTATTAATTTGTTCATATGCAATAGAGAAATCTTTAGATAGATAAAGATGAGGAGTTAGGCATTTTTTGAATATGTATGTTTGAACAATATAATAAGGCATCCTCTTTCCTTTTCAGTAGCACATCTGGAACATCAGTAATTGACCTTGAAATCAGAATCTGTCACATTCCATAAGGGATTTTTTAAAAAAATATTTTTATTATTCATTAACTTAGAGTTTTAAAACTTTAATTTTGGTTTGTTTTAGTGTTATTGTTCTTCCTGTTAAGTACTTTGTCACTGAGAGAATGTATAGAAGACAGACAGGTCAATAATTTGCAAATAGATTTAGTAGTTTAAAGAAGGCATGTTTTGCTAGAAGTGGGAACTAATGGTACAGTAAGGTATTAATCAGTATTCAACTAGGGGTGATAAAATAATATGTGTATATGCTGCATGGGGGACAGTGTTGATGCACTTCTTAAAAATGTTTTGAATATTGTGTTTTTTTGTCCTTGTTTTCTTTTTTGTCTTCTTTTGGATTGTTTTGGGGTGTGTGTGTGTTTTGTATTTTAACCTTGTTTTGAACAAGATGATAGATAGATAGATAGATAGATAGATAGATAGATAGATAGATAGATAGATGATAGACTTAGACATAGACATATAGACATAGACATAGACATAGACATACATACATACATACATACATACATACATACATACATACACCAAATTTATACTTCGCTGATAAATAAAGGGAGACTAGTATAGATCTATTTCAAGCTATTTAGCTCTCATCAGCTAGCCATATCCTTACTCGGATTCGAACTTGGGTATACTCGAATCCGAGTAAGGGTATGGATAGCTGATGAGAGCTAAATAGCTTGAAATAGATCTATAATAGTCTCTCTTTATTTCTTTATCAGTGAAATATAAATTTGGTATAAAATGGTTTGTCATGAATGCAACTGCTTGAGGACTCCTGGATTGGAGCTGAAAGGCGAAAGGGAGCAGAATGCCCCCTCCCACATGTTGGGGTAGACCAGGTGCTTTGATAGAAAAATACTTATATATATATATATATACACACACACACATCAAATTTATATTTTGCTGATAAAGAAATAAAGGGAGACAATAAAGATACAAAAACACTTAATATACATACATATACATATACATATACATATACATATACATATACATACACATACACATACACATACACATACACATATACATATACATATGTGTGTGTGTGCAAGTCTTGGTGTATTTGGGTCTTTTCTCGTGTAAGATTGAGAGTATCTTGGCGACGTTTCAACGAGGTCCCACTCGTCATCTTCAGGCTGGTGTCTTCGGCTTCGTGTCTTTGCTTGCACAGACACAAAGCCGAAGACACCAGCCTGAAGATGAGGAGTGGGACCTCGTCGAAACATCGCCAAGATACTCTCAATCTTACATGGGAAAAGACCCGAATACACCAAGACTTGCATACCTGTACCCGTGAAAATCTATGAAAACAAACATACATACATACATACATACATACATACATACATATAATATTTTGTTTTTTTTATTTTCAGGTGGCATCTTTCTGCCATCTCTGAAGTTCTAAGCCATCAGTAGAAAGGTAACTGAAGGTAATTTCAGTGAAATAATAGGAGAGCTATAGTAGCCTGTGGTACCTAGAAATTCAGGAGGAATCTAAAAATGTCTTTTCAGGCTAAGAAATCTTATTACTTGCACAAAGTATAAGCCCTGCGTTGCTAATGCTTTTCTCTGTCATTTGTGCTTTAAAACAAATGGAAGCTTTCCAGTTTAGACACTGATAGCAGTCCCTATGTTTACTTAATGATTGAGACTCCATAAGAGTGGTTGAAGATGTGAAATGTCGTTGGGAAACAAAACCATTCCAACATCATTCATCTGTAGCACGATGAGTGGTCCTTATGAGACAAATCCACTCCCAAGTTATTACAGTTTACAGGTTGTTAAAGGAACAAGGCTAACTTTATCCAACGGGGACCATATAAATCAGCTGGGATGCAACATCCAAACTGTAGTTTTATCATTTTATCGTGCAAGAGATCAATCTTTGCCGTGCCTGTCTGACTTTGAGTTGCAAATAGGATGTATGTGTCAGTGGCCAGATTCTTTCTATCATTTCTCATGCCTGTGTGTCAAAAAATACTATGAAGGGAACTAGCCCAAGGCTGACCTTCTTCCTGATAGGTTTCTTTTTCTATAAGTAGAATCTGCAGAGTAATATATACTATATTCCACTCTGTAACTGGATAAAGGATCTGTTCTGCCCCAGCTAAAGGTCCCAATAAGTGTAGCACACACACACAGCTCCAAAAACTCTGTTTAATACAAACAGACCGCTTTCAAAATGCAGACTTTAACCACAAATGTCCTTATCAGCCTGCTATGAATTACAGAGATTAAACAAAGTCCGACAAGGGTTGGCAATCAGCCCAGAAACCAAATTGTAACAAAAAAACTCACTCTCAAAATGTTCTGCATAGGACCAAACGTTGTTTCCAGCAATGTTTGCTATCTGTGTGCGAACTTAAATAGGCTAAGGGAGTGGCCAATTAACCCCAAGCCTTACTCTTGAGGAGACCTCCTCCTGAGTAGCCACTCCTGCCTTTTGGCAGCTCTGCATGCTCGAGTATTGAGAAGAGGCTCCTCCACTTCGCTCTCTTCACTTGAAGGAGCCTCTGGAGGTTCTGAAGGCCCTGGCTGAGTCTCTGCCTCTGGCACCACATCCTCTTCAGCCTCCTCGCTGTCCAACGCAAGCGCCGGCTGTGCAGGCTGCTGGCGCAACACCACACTAGCCTCCTCCTGAACAGGATCAGCCACAATCCGTGCAGGCCGCTGGCGGGCCACAACAGGATCTAAGATGATGGAATGATATGGGAGAAGCACATTTAAACATTTTAAAACTACCGGTTTAAAAGTTGGGATGAACCCTGTTATCGAATTTACAGTTATGGCACATTTATGGGGAGAAATGCTCCTTCCCACTTGTGATTGTCAGTTGTACTGTGCAGTTTTTGGTTTTTCCATTCTAAAAGCCATAAGCAGCCGAAGAGTCACTGGTAGCTACTGTAGAAAGTTATCACCCACCCCTCTCCTAGAAGAATGACATATTCTAGGAAATATTAAAAAGGCAGAATATTGCATTTCCCTGGATGAGAAAAGGAGAAACATGTTTTTAAAGACAAGGAGCAGCTCCCTACCTCCAGCAGATATTTGGTGTCCATTGAGAAGGATTGGGCCAGCCTATCTACAAAACAAAAGACCTCAGCTCCAGGGTGATGGGATTAAGACATGACCATCCAGGACATAATAGGATTATCTAGCAGCAGAGCTCACCACACGGCACAATCTAAGGACATTGCCTCTCCATTAAATCACCCAGCAAGGTTCAATCAAACTTGATTCAGACAAACATGCCTCCACATGGAAGTCTGACTGCAACCAATAGAATGCATGCCCTTGCCACAGGAACAGGAAGCTCAAGTCCAAAGCCCACGAGAGGGTATAAATACCTCTCACTCTCCACTCCATGTGGTCAGCGATCAGGAATCACATGTGCTTGCTGGTTCTGCTTCACAATTAAAACTATCTTTCCAGTCAGCCTCCATGTTTCCAGTGTCTTTCTCCCCATTTGGAACTGAACTCAGGTGGACATTTCTTCCAACACTACAAAGCTCCTTAAGAATTGCTTATTATTTTCCTATCTGAAATGTCCTTATCCATTTGCTATCTTCCACTTCCTCTGCTCTACAAACACATACGCAGCGAGACATAAAACTTGAATAAAAGTGAATTGTTTTATAAAGCCTGTATCAGAGAGAGAGAAAGGGAGAGAGGGAGGGAAAGAGGGAAGGAGTGAAAGAGAGAGAGGAAAAACATACTTATAGCATTACTTACCAACAGCTGCTGTAGCCTAGAGGTGGAGCTCTTGCCTCACAATCAGGAGGTTGTGAGTTCAATGCTAGGTAGAGGTAGATGCAGGTTTCCTGCTTGGACATTGGGTTGGACTAGATGACCTGCAAGATCCCTTCCAACTCGGTTAATCTGTTAGAGGAGAACACTTCACATTCCAAAATCTCATTCGTCTGTCAAGTGTATCTCTCCAAAGCTCAGCTGTAGAAGAAAAACAATTTTGTAAATATAAGTATCTTATTTTTTTTAAAAAAAAATCAGCTCCACAGCAGCTTTTGTGGTGCTTAACGTTTTATCCATTCATTCTCACCTACCATTAATGAACATTTTACTTCTGCTTTGAAGTGGGGGAATCTGGAATTTTGCATAAAAACTAAAGAGGAGGCAGGAATACTGAGAAAAATGAACCCGGCAAGCAATATGACAAACCTCATTTAACCAGTGGATTGATGAAGATACTAAAAGCACATTTCATTTTAGCCCAACAATCACTGTTTATTACTAAGAAAAAGCTGATATAAACTAGGGCATACAAAACCTTTGCCAGACCAATTCTTGAATACAGCTCATCCGTTTGGAATCCACACTGTATATTGGACATTAACATGGTTGAGTGGGTCCAGAGGTATTTCACGAGAAGAGTACTCCACTCCTTCACTCACAATAGAATCCCTTATGCCACCAGGCTTGAAATTTTGGGCATGGACAATCTGGAATTGCACCGCCTGCAGTCCGATCTAAGCATAGTACACAAAATTGTCTGCTACAACGTCTTACCTGTCAACAACTACTTCAGCTTTCAAACACAATAATACATGGACAAACAATCGATACAAACTCAAGATAAACCACTCCAAACTCGATTGCAGAAAATACGACTTCAGCAACAGTGTGGTCAGTGCCTGGAATGCTCTATCTGACTCCATTGTTACAGCCTCAAACCCTCAAAGCTTCAATCTCAAACTGTCTATCGTGGACCTCACCCAATTCCGAAGAGGTCCGTAAAGGGAGCATGCATAAGGGCACCAGTGTGCCTACCATCCCTGTCTTACTGTCCCCATTTATCTGTATTTACTTCCTTTGTTTATTTTTATGTTTATACCTATACCTGCTATTTTGTACGTTTGAAAAACAAACAAAAAAAAAAAAACAAACAAACAAACTACACCAAAACCAAGCTTAATAATTCTAGATAGTTTTTAGATAACCCCTGAGTTTTCTTTGAGTTTGCTATTAAATCATATTAAATGTCAAGATTGGTATCTGGATGATGAGTTCTTAAACTATTTGGTTTCCGATATTCATTGTGGCTGTTTGATTGAGGAACAAAGTAGTGTAGTGGTGAGGACACTCACCTCCTCGTTGGAAGGTTCGGAGTCAAATCATATATAGTGACAAATATTTCTTTCTCAGGGCGCAAAGAAAATATCTGCTGTGAACTCTGTGTAGGCATCAGAAAGGGCATCTGGTCAGTAAATGCTCAGCTCCATTCAGTCAGCCCCAACTCTACTCTGAATTAAGGGATTATGGGGTTTGTAAAAAGAAAAAGAAATCAGTTGTTTGACTCAGAACCATGCAAGGAGCATCTATATAGGAGATTTAAAAAGATCAAGATATATATGTATCACAGATAAAGAGTTTGGGTAGGACTATTGAGAGTTTGAACACAGTAAAATCTGAAAAGATCATGGTAGACACATTTTAAGCAAAAATGGTCACCCTTCAAAACGTAGTTGATCCACTAGAAATAGAAAATCTGTTAGCCTCAGATGATCTTGGATCCCGAAAAAATAATAATGATTTGTCTGGTAGCTTCCTGTACACAAAGAATTGTGTATCATGAGTTTTGGCGCAGCAAATTAATGAGATCTTATCATTTAGAAAGAAGAATGTTTCTCAGAATTATTGCATGTGTACAAAATTCCACTGGGTTTAGATAATGAGAATCTTTTTCCTAGCTTCTTCATTTGTAAAGTAATATTTTTCCCCCTCTATATCCATTTTTGCACAAGTATTTTTTCCCCCTGACAATTCATTTGTTAAGGTTTCTTCAGGGGCTCCTTATGACTAGCTTCTAATCACTAAATACTTGTGATTGATACACTGTCTACTTTATCCACCCAGATGGCAATAAAATGCACCAACAGAGAAATAAATAAACTATGGATTGTGATTTTACAGTAATAAGCATTCATTCATATGATCACCCACCCCCACCTTTACTCCCAATCAATATGGCTAAAAAGTTGTCCGCCTTCTAGATAATCTTCCTTTCGAATGGGAAAATAATAATTGTATGTGGTTTTTCCCCTTTCATTGTTTGCCAAAAACCAGATGTTACTTAGGCAAAACCACACCAGAGCAAACAATGGATTCTCTTCACCATTGTGGTGTTTATTAAACAAAACACATTTGTTTTATTCCTGCCCCTTTAGCTTAATGACTGGAGAGAGAGGGGGGGAGAGAGGGGGGGGGGAGGGGGGGAGAGAGAGGGGGGAGAGAGAGATTGGGTTGGCCATATGGCCAATTTAATTTAAGACTGTCGCAACATAGGACCATAATGACAGGCTTCATTATGGTCATCTGCCGAGGACTATGAGTTCTAGTCTGAAGGAAATTTTGAGATACCCAGAAAGGACAATATTTGTAGTTCAGGGTGGAAATGAGGAGTCTTTGGTGCTCTCTGAGTTTGGTTGTTTTTTGCAGACATTTCATTACCCCAACTAGGTTGTTTCTTCTTCTTCTTCTTCTTCTTCTTCTTCTTCTTCTTCTTCTTCTT
>WNWU01000063.1:2165103-2175541 GCA_012654045.1 Ptyas mucosa | reverse complement strand
AAGAGAAGAGAAGAGAAGAGAAGAGAAGAGAAGAGAAGAGAAGAGAATAGAATTCCTTATTGGCCAAGTGTGATCGGACACACAAGGAATTTGTCTTTATTTATTTATTTATTTATTTTTAAATTTCTATACCGCCCTTCTCCCTGGGGACTCAGGGCGGTGTACAGCCAAGTAAAAACACATAATATAAACAATTAAAAACCAATTAAAAAGAATATCTAAATTTGACCCAGAAATTTAAAAAAACACCCCACTTTAAAATCATTTAAAAGGCTTTGCTTAGGCCAGCCCGGCTTGTTGGAAGAAAAATGTTTTAAGGGCCCGGCGGAAGGCACGGAGGTCATGGATTTTTCTTATCTCAGGGGGAAGCTGATTCCAGAGGGTAGGAGTCTTGGTGTATACGCTCTCAGAGTACATAAAAGAAAAGATGCATTCATCAAGAATCATAAGATATGCACAGTATGCACCAAAAGGAGGCTTGGGAAGGTAAATAGAGCAGCAAGGGGGGGGGGATCAGCTGTGCAGCATGATTTAGATTCACTAGAAAGCAGGATTTCCTGCTTTCTAGTGATTTTAAATCGCGTGGCACAGCTGATCATTGGAAATACCGTTTCAGAGGAACCAGTATTTTTTTTTTACTGCCAGTTCATGCGAACCGGTGCAAATCGGTAGCATTTCACCACTGCTGTAAACGTTCCTCCAGAAATTGAGTTATGTTGAGGAAGTAAAGAAAATTGCAGTTTTGACGTTGCATGTAAATATTAACTCAGAGTGGTGCAGGCCTAGAAGTGGAGCTCTCGTCTCACAATCAGGAGGCTGTGAATTCAATCCTAGATAGCGGCAGATATTTTTCTCTCTCTGGGTACAATGAGTTATTATCTTCTGCGAACTTTGCATTGGCGACAGGAAGGGCATCTGGCCAGTAAACACTCAGCTCCATTCAGTTGCCCAAACTTCACCCCGATGTAAGGGATTGCGGGGGTCAGTAAAAGACCAAAAAAAAAATGTAAATATTAACCCAGGGACAATTAGGCATTTAAGTTGAGTTTTGTGTATATGTGTTTCTGATGGTTTTCACCTAAGAAGCTTCTGCAATATGTTTCTGCTTTTGGAGAAAGAAGAACAGTGAAGGGCACTCAAGAATGAAATGTATCAAGTGAAAGAAATATCAAAAAGGAAAAAAAAGTTATATAACACTTTTATCAAAACGTATAGACCAAATTAGAATATCCATCATGGTTAAGTCAACTCAGAAAAAAAAAGACTAACTGCCTCATTATGTTATTTTCTCCTACTTAAATAAATACAAATGGGTCTCAGACGTTCTAGATAATTCTGTCATTTTCAGTGCCCCTCTGATTCCTTAGATATTTATATCTTCACAACTTGTCCTCTCTATCGGTCCTGTTTAATGCAGAATATTATTGTGTCTCCAGTTTCCAACCGTTGTTATAAAGCTTTCAGAAAGAGAGCTTTGTGACTTAGACTTCTTTACGATCATAACTAAAATTTCAGACAAAGTAGAGCCACCCAATTCGTGAACAATTGAGAAGAGTTGTAAACTTTGATTGTTCTGTAAATAATTCATGATCTTCCATCATACCACTGAAAAATTCCTTTTTTTTTTCTTTTTCAATTCATCACTTTCTCTATAAATATGCCAAGAATGGATACAGAACAGGGAATGGTTTTACCTCAGATTAATACGTATTTGATATGTTCACGTGTTAAAATCCACCTGTTCTGTACATGTCTTTTGTTGCAAACTTGGAGAAAGAACATTAATATTTGCTTTTGTAAACACACAAACACTACACACACACACACACACACACACACACTTATCTGTAAGTAATAATAATTATTCAGGATATCAGTACCAAAAGTCTTGGTCTTATTTTTTAGAAGATTACAGATTTGGGGATGCATCCCTCCACCTGGCAACATTTTGCAAATTTCATCCACTTCTATTAAAAAGACAGAAAGTTATTACCTTTCACAGATTTCCACATTAGCCTACAACATACACAAGGCTTTTCACTTTCCAGATCTAATTTGGATTTAAGCCCTGACTCAACATTCATTGAGTGAATGAACCATTGAACCAAATGCACCAAAACAAGGTCTGAACTGAATCTTTTGGTCACTAGTTCTAAGGGTGACCCTGTTTAAATGCATTGTTTTAAATTTCAAAGGGATAGTTGCTTTATTGACCCTCGGATGATGAATGTCTTGGATTGTTTAGCTTACAAAAAGAATTGTTTTTAATTATAGTATCTCATAGGGATGCAGTGGCTCAGTGGCTAAGACGCTGAGTTTGTCGATCGAAAGGTCAGCAGTTCGAATCCCTAGTATCACGTAACAGAGTGAACTCCCGTTACTTGTCCCAGCTTCTGCCAACCTAGCAGTTTGAAAGCACGTAAAAAATGCAAGTAGAAAAAATAGGGACCACCTTTGGTGGGAAGATAACAGCATTCTGCGCGCCTTTGGCATTTAGTCATGCCGGCCACATGACCACAGAGACGTCTTTCGACAGCGTTGGCTCTTCAGCTATGTAACAGAGATGAGCACCACCTCAAGAGTTGGGAACGACTAGCACATATGTGCGAAGAGAACCTTTACCTTTACCTATAGTATCTCAACAACACTTAATCATTGTGTAACTTGATTGAAACAAACTTACACACAGGTACTCTTCCTGCATGTTGAATAAAAGAAGAATTCCCATTCTACATACAGCTGTAGGCATCTTCCTAAAATCATAGATTTGGAACGGGGCCTCAGACAGTATCTAGTCTAACCTCCAGCTCAGTGCAGGAACCCACTGAAGCATCGCTGACAGTTGGCATACAACTTCTGTTTGAAGACTTCAAGGATAACTTGAATGGATGTGGAAGCCTACCCACAGATTGACAGGTTGTATTATCAAGAAGTCCTTCTTGACATTTATCTAGGTTTATTTTGGTATAGATTTCATCCATTGGTTCTGCATTCTGGGACCAGAATGTAAAGTCTACATCTTCTGTCTATCAACATTTCAGATATTTGAAGACTGTACTCATAGCTTCTCTCAGGCTTCTCTTCTGTATAGTAAAAATACCCACACATGTAGCAGGTTTTTTGTAAGGTTTGGATTCCAGGTAACTACACCTTGTGGTAGCCTTTGCACTTACTCTGATTAACTATGTCCTTTCTGAATAGCTGACTCCTTTCAAAAGCTGAAATGATTGCATGAAGGTCTCCATTTCCCTTTTCCTAAAAAAATATAATTCTGCTCTCCCAAGATTTAAGTAATATAAATGCCTTTGGAAAGAAATATATAAAAACAGGTATATAAGGCCGAGGTGGCGCAGTGGTTAGAGTGCAGTACTGCAGCTACTTCAGCTGACTGCTAGTTCAGCACATCAGCAGATCAAATCTCACTGGCTCAAAGTTGACTCAGCCTTCCATCCTTCCGAGGTGGGTAAAATGAGGACCCAGATTGTTGGGGGCAATATACTAATGCTAATGCAATATGCTATTATGCAATATGCTATATGCTAACTTTGTAAACCCTTAGAGAGGGCTGTAAAGCACTATGAAGTGGTATAGAAGTCTAACTAATAAATAGAGAGCTCTGGTGGCTCAGTAGACTAAGGCAGTGATTAACATCCACTTACATCTGCTGCCTGCAATTACTGCAAGTTCAAATCCCACCAGGCTCAAGGTTGACTCAGCCTTCCATCCTTGGGTAGGTAAAATGAGGACCCAGATTGTGGGGGCAATAAGCTGACTTTGTATAAATATACAAAAGTATGAAGGCTATTGCTTAACACATTGTAAGCCACCCTGAGTCTCCGGAGAAGGGTGGCATATAAATCAAATTTTAAAAAATAAAATAAAATAAATAAATAAGGGGACTGGAGACTAAAACATATGAAGAATGGTTACAGGAACTGGGCATGGCTAGTCTAGTGAAGAGAAGGACCAGGGGAGACATGATAGCAGTGTTCCAATATTGGAGGGGCTGCCACAGAGAGGAAGGAGGTCAATCTATTTTTCAGAGCACCTGAAGGCCACACAAGGAAAAATGGATGGAAACGAATCAAGGAGAGATTCAACCTAGAAATAAGGAGACATTTTCTGACAGTGAGAACACTCAATCAATGGAACAGCTTGCATTCAGAAGTTGTGGGAGCTTTACCACTGGAAGCTTTCATGAAGAGACTGGACTGTCATCTGTCAGAAATGGTGTAGGGTCTCCTGCTTGGATGGGGGGGGGGTTGAACTAGATGACCTACAAAGTCCCTTCCAACTCAAGTTGTCTGTTATATTCTATCAACACATTCCAGAGAAAGGAACTGTAAGAATGGATGGAAACATCAAATAGTCATTACCCAAGCTTTAGAGATTGAGACCCAGTTTGGTGTCACGGTTAAGGCATCAAGTTATAAATCAGAGTTTGGGGATTCTAGTCCTACCTAGTCATGCAGCCAACTAGGTGATATTGAGCCTATCACCTTTTCTAAGCCCTAGAAAGAAAGCAATGGCAAGCAATTTCAGAAATATTGCCAAGAAAACTGTCTAGGCAGTCCCCAGGAGTCAACATTCAGTGAGAGACACACATACCAAAAAAAAGTTTCAAGATCAATATGTTCATTTTTCTTTTACATGTTGAATGATTATTTTAATCCCCAGGGCCTAGGAGATCAGAACAATCAGTCCTCTCTACACTAAAAAGCTACTGCAATTGCACAGTTTTACTTTCCCAATTAGTTTAATTTAAAATACTTTTATGGGGAGGGCGGGGTCTAATATATGTTTGATAGAAGATTTGAGTGTTTTTTTTTAATGAAATGGGTACAGATCAAAGTCTCTTCTTTCCTCATTTGACATTCCTCTCCTTCTATCAAAGCCAAAGTGCCACAAAAAACAGGGGAACAAAAAACAACAACAACAACACATCAAGGATTCTGGAAGACTTTCCATTGATCTATTTACCTTTGCTTTGCCTTTCTCCAAGCATTCTAGGCTAGAAAAGACCTGGAAGATAATCATCCATCACCCTATCAAATCAGCCTTCAGGGGTTTTGAAGAAAGTGATGGATCCATGGAATGCGCTTGGGTATAGCTAGAAAGCTCTGAGATGAGCAGACAGAAATTAACACCTTTCTCCATGCCTTGGCTGGCTATATCTCAAACCACTTCACCAGGTGAAAATTCTCTCCGATTTTGCTCTTTTCTCTTATTAATGTCTCAACTAGGTCATCTGTTACTCAATGTGTCTCGTTTTAGCTCATGTGTCTTATTCTATGACTCTTATTCCATGTCAAAGAAAGATGCTGCCGTGCAATTGAATAAACAGATACTTATAGTGATCTATCTCCTTGGTAAAATCCTCTGCATTCTACATTGTGAATGCAGGTTGGGCAGGAATGAAAGTGTCAGCTTTGGAAGCCATATTAGGCCAGAAGCTTCCATGCTGCTACCTTCTCATGGGTGGGAAAGTAGGAGGGGGTTTAGCAGAGGGGTTGTCTGTAGACATAATAGCATTCTTCCTGTCGGTCAAGGTCAGGCCAATCCTGCATCTGGAGAAGGAGTGATCGGAGTGATGTCTCGAGATGGGACTGCAGTTGATTGGAGCATGTGATCGACTGAGGAGTGAGGGGATAGTTTCGGGGGTTTTGACTGAGGGAAAACCAGGACCTCTCGGATTTGGGTTTTCCCAGATGTGCAAGTTTACCTATTTTAATAAATGGAACTATGAAAAATGCTTGCCTCAGAGTCTTTACTTGGAGTTAGGGGTTTTCTGGAACACTGTCAGAAAGGGTCAGCCAACCAACCAAGCAGAGATATTGTATACTTCCTTTTAATAATGATACCACATACAACACTATAAACAGTGATTGTTCAGAGCAGGGATGGGATTCCCATAATTTACCAACCGGTTCTCCCAGCACCGAAAATATGAGCTTGCACGTGCCACCTCCACATATGTTCATGGCTTTCCATGCACGAACTTTGCTTGAACATATGGCTTCCACGCATACACACGGCTTGAAAACGTGGCTAAATAGGACCGCAAAGCACCGAAAAGCCCACCCGCAGGTCACTACTACCACTTCACCTGAACCAATCCGAACCAGCTGAATACCACCTCTGGTTCAGAGGCAGTAGGAGCAGACTTTAACATTGCCATATTTCTTCCTTTCATATTCAGCAGTTTTTGAAAACAGTTCTTCCACTTTTGGATCTAGGAAATACATTAAGTTCTTATTTATTTGTTCATTTGGTTTAAAGAGGGGCTTTTTAATTTCTTCTGTAATAGCTAAAGTCAGTAAGTACAAAGAAAGAGCTGTGTTGTCTTGACAGTTCTCGTAGCTCTTAAAAAGCATGTCAGGAAAGAGTAAAAATAAAAATTGGCATCTTTAATTCAGGCTTATAAACTTGGTTGAATATTCAGAGTTTCCATCTTGGGTCTTTTAAGTGCTCAGCACTCAAGGCTCTCTGCCTGGAGGGATGAATTTGTCAGTTTTCATTTCCTACCACACTCAATTAAAAAAAAAAATCAAGCTCTTTCCCATGCAAACCAACTTTTTCCTCACCTCTAGAAGAAAAGAAAGCACAAACACAGCTTTGGGCTGACTGAGACTAGACCAGAGTTTCTAAACCTTGGCAACTTTGAGATGTATGAACTTCAACACCCAGAATTCCCCAGCTAGCAAGGCTGGCTCCGAGAAATCTAGCAAGACTGGGGAATTCTAGGAGTTGAAAGCCGCATATATTACCAAGAATGAGAAACAGTGTTGGAAGAAATGTCCATCTGGGTTCAGTTCCAAGTGAGAAGAAAGACACTGGAAACATGGAGACTGTTTGGAAAGAAGGTTTAATGCTGGACAGGACTACATGGTTTGAAGTCCTGGGTAGCTGACCACATGGAATGGAGAGTGAGATATATTTATACCCTCTCTTGGGCTTTGAACTTGCTTCCTGTTCCTGTGAAAGAAATGTATTCTGATTGGTTGTCAGACTCCTATGGGGTCATGCAGGGGCAACTTTGTAGGTTGTCTCGAGTCCCAGCCTTGGTTGAATCCCGCTGGGTGATGTAATCTTCCCAGGTGCCATGTGGTGAAATGGATAGAGAGCTAATCCTATTATGTCATGATGGTGAAGGTCTTTTGTGTTGTAGATAAACTGGCCCAGTCTTTCTCGGGCTATTAGCAAAAGTGAGGGCTGCTTTCCAAGAGCATGTATCTCCTTTTCTCATCCAGGGAGGTATAATATTCTGCCTTTTTAATATTTTCTAGAATATTTCATTCTTCTAGGAGAGGGGTGGGTGATAACTTCCTACAATAGGGCTACACCTTTAGATGTTGAAGAGAATATTATCTATTTTTCCATGGATTGTCAGGCTGAGCTTCTCCTTTAGCTTGATTTTTTCCCCCCAAGAACTACAGTCTCTTGAAAATGGGGAACAACATACTTCTAGTAAACCAAACATAGATAATCTATGCCTTGGTGGTACAGAGGTTAGAATGCAATATTTCAGGAAAACTCTGCCCAGGAATTTGATCCTGACTGGGCTCAGTTTTCTATTCTTCCAAGGTCAGTAAAATGCGGACCCCAATTGTTGGGGCAATGTGTACATAATTCTTCTACATTGTAAACCACCCAGATAATCCCGTAATGTGCTAATGCTATAAGGTACATAAGTCTAAATCCTATTGCTACTACTATATCCTATTGGTCTCCCCTCGTGGCATTCCCTTTGAAATCAAAACAACATACCATACAATATATCCACAGAATGATTACCATCTGTCCCAGGACTCAGCTGGTTCCTGAAAAAGCTATTCAGCCTAGCTGACTCTAAAGCTCATATTTTAGGTTGGCAAGATCTACATCAGCTTTTCACTAAAAAAAACTACCCTTGGAAACAAATGGGTGAAAATTAACAACACATAAAACCAAAAGTTATTTGCAACTTGTTTCATCCCCAGGACATCCAATTTTGGAACTAGAAGATTTAGAGCAGTAGAGCTATTTCTCTAGAGAGGATGGCCTCTTTCCTCAGAATACTTCTTCATTTGCCACTGGCTCTTCCAACTTTTTCTAAGCCCTCCCAAATGAAAGTCTCAATGGGTTAGGATTTAGTTGTCAATCTCAGCTTTAAACAGAGATGCCTTCAGCTTGAGTTCTAATTCCATGGACAAGTCCATGTAAATTTCTGGCCAACAATCCCAAAATAGTTTGTTGGTTCTCTTCAAAGAGCTCATAGCCCTGAAATCCCATAAAAATATCCCCTTTTAAGTGTTAAGCCAAATCCTATGTGGCTTTGAAGCCCTACAAAACCAGTTTGGTGCTGCCTCCTGCTTGGGTCAAGTATGGCTATTCACCTATTGGGATAAGTTGAAAGGTGGGATATATTTTCATATTCACCAATAATGTCAATGGAGATCCTTACTCATCCAGGTCATGATGGTCTCAAAGGTACTTCTTCAAAAGGCAACTGGACTTTGCTTTTCCTTGAAGACATTTCATTTCTCATCCAAGAAGCGTCTTCAGTTTTTGACTGAATGGTGGAGAATGGAAAGGACTTATATTCCTTGCAGTCATCTGGTCATTAGCACTCTTTCTGAAAGTCACCGAGACCACTTGGAAGTTTATCTCTGCCTTCGGGGTTGTCCGAATAGTGAAAATGGGTGTGGAACCTTCTTGGAACTGCTGAAATAACTGTGTTGTACACTTCCATTCTCCACCACACAATCAGAAATGAAGAAACGTCTTGGATGAGAAACAAAACATCTTCAAGTCTAGTTGCCATTTGAAAAAGCACCTTTGGGTTCACCAAGAATCCTTCTGAGGTTTCCATATGGTTCCTTTAAAGGTAAAGGTAAAGGTTCCCCTAGCACGTATGTGCTAGTCTCTAGGGGGCAGTGCTCATCTCTGTTTCAAAGCCAAAGAGCCAGCACTATCCAAAGATGCCTCTGTGGTCATGTGGCCGGCATGACTAAACACCAAAGGTGCATGGAATGCTGTTACCTTCCCACCAAAGGTGGTCCCTATTTTTCTACTTGCATTTTTTACATGCTTTCGAACTGCTAGGTTGGCAGAAGCTGGGACAAGTCACGGGAATTCACCCTGTTACCTGGCACTAGGGATTCGAACCGCTGAACTGCCAACCTTTCGATCGGCAAGCTCAGTGTCTTAGCCACTGAGCCACCAAGTCCCTCCTTTACAGATCTCCTAAGGTTATCTAGAAGATACAGCTTCCACAAAGGACAATAAAAAGGTAACTCTCTCCATGGTTTCATTGCTATCATAAAGAATCCATCATGAATATTTTCTGTCACTACTTACGCCTTCATCAGCATTTAAAGAAGCCTTATTTTTTTCTTCTTCTTCTTGGAAGTGCTATAGTTGATTTTAAATACCATAAATCAATACAAGATTGAAACATTTACTGCTTTATGAAATGATAATGGAATTATATTTAATTACCGAGTAGGGCTAACTACTCTCGGTAAACACTTCAGTACAGCAAGAACATTTTCATCTCCACAAATCTTTCAACAGGAAGCAATATAGTTCACCCACCCGATTCTGTCTTAATTGTGATAACATTTGCTTGGAGTACAAAACAAATCAATTGTCTTATTTTCTTTCTTTCTCTTGTTGTCATCCTTTGAAGCGATCTCCCTGCTGTAAAATGACTTTCCTCTATCTAATAGCATAGCATTATTTTCTTTAAACATATTATATATAACAAATGATTTCTCACTCAAACGCTTTAAAATAGGCATTCTTAAAATCATGGGCCGGGGGAAAAAAAAGTTGTGTTAAATTGGATGAATTGAGTTTAGGGTGGGGGTTGGGGAACTTGGAGACAAAAAAAAAAGGCAATTTCTAAGTTTTTTGGTTCCATCTAGTGGGAAAAGGGTGTATATAGTTTATGATAAAATTGGAACAACTTCTAAAGAAGTTGGCCAAAATTCAGCTAAAGCATAAAAAAGGGAATATCTAAGAACAACAGTTAGGAGGAAAAGAACATCTTTGTTCAATTACAGATAAGAGAGGGAACGATAATAATTAAAGACAATAGGTCATAGTAATAGAATCTTGTACCCAAGGAAAATAGAGCACAATTGGTCTTTTGTGTGTTCATTAATTCCTCAAACCATCCAAGACAATTAGATACCTGAAGATGCTAAACCAGAGAAAGGCATGTACAAGAATAAAAATCAAGTACTCCAAAATTTGCCACATGAAAGTGTTCAATGTGCCTTAAACCCAAGAATGAATATTAAATTTAGCAATCTCTAGTGTATGCACCAAGACAAATTCCTTGTGTGTCCAATCACGCTTTGCCAATAAAGAATTCTATTCTATTCTATTCTATTCTATTCTATTCTATTCTATTCTATTCTATTCTATTCTATTCTATTCTATTCTATTCTAT
>WNWU01000063.1:2139930-2151274 GCA_012654045.1 Ptyas mucosa | reverse complement strand
ATAGATAGATAGATAGATAGATAGATAGATAGATAGATAGATAGATAGATGATAGATAGATGATAACTAGCTAGCTAGATGATAGATAGATAGATAGATAAGATGATAGAAAGATAGATAGATGATAGATAGATACAGTAGATAGATGATAAATAGATGATAGATAGATAGATAGATAGATAGATAGATAGATAGATAGATAGATACATAGATAGATACATAGATAGATAGATACCGTGTTTTCCCCAAAATAAGACCCTGTCTTATATTTTTTTGAACCCCAAAATAAGCGCTTGGCCTTATTTTTGGGGAGGTCTTATTATTTTGGGGCACAAGGAGCAAGATGGGGCTCCTCTTGCCATCTTACCTGATTTCCAGCTCTGCATTTAAATATTTTTTGGGAGGGCTTATTTTCAGGGGGGGGGGATTTATTTTAGTGCATGCACTCAAAAGCCTGATTGGGCTTATTATCAGGGGATGTCTTATTTTCAGGGAAACGGGATAGATAGATAGATAGATAGATAGATAGATAGATAGATAGATGGATGGATGGATGGATGGATGGATGATAGATAGATAGATAGATGATACATAGATGATAGATAGATAGATGATAGACAGACAGACAGACAGACAGAAACTGATTTGATGTAAGTTGCCTGTGACTTTTCTTTTCCTCCGCATTAACTGCTTATTTCTTCACAATTACTGATAAAAAGTTCCATTTTCTTAATAACATGCATATTGGATTTGCAGACTGTCGCACATTAAGCATTTTGTGTAATGTAAATGCAGTTGGAAAGCAGTTAACAGAAGTGATAACTATAAAACAGAATGGGACCAAAAAAAAAAGCATAAAGCCATTCTCAGCATCCTTCTTGCCTTTGGTCTAATGCTATTGCTTCTTACCAGGACTGTGAATACATGAGAATCTGAACTGCGAAAGTAAAATGCTAGGGATAGGATTCCAATGCCGTTCAAATGTGGAAGCAAAAGTGAATTATTTCCAAAGAAGAAGTGTAAAGCTAAATTATTCTTCCTTTATTGTGGTACTTAAAACAGGAGGGTTTTATCAATCTCTCCTAGCAAACCTTCTCAATTTGCTAGATTCTCTGACTACAATTCCCATGATCCCCATAACTTTTCATCCCTCCCTTCTTGAAAGCAACCCTTCGAGTGTAACTCTATTTTGAAAACGCAACCGAAATGGTTTTGACTATTTTGCATTTCTATTCAGATGCTCTCAGCATTGAATTCTATACAGCGGACAGTGTTGAGTTTACACAGCAGTGTCCAAAAGAACCTGGTTCATGTGTGCAATGTTGTAGTAAGTATAAAAACAGGCAAATGAGGAAGTCCAGTTGCCTCTTGAAAAGGCACCTTTCGGACAACCATGACCTGGATAACTGAGAATCTCCATAGACAAAAAGGGGCAAAGTTTGTATCATGATACTACAACATTACTTTGTGTAGGGCCATTGTCCAGGGTGGGTTTTACATATTGTTGCCACCGGTTTGCCGCGTGCACACACACTTGCTTTGCCCGCAAATGTGTGCCTTCTACGCATGCACCCAGCCTTCCGCATTCTCGCTGCACATGTGCATGCCTTCTGCACATTCACCCGGCCTTGAAAATGTGGCTAAATAGGACGGCATTACGTCCGGGCGGGTAGGCACTCCCACCCGCAGTCGCCACTACTGGTTCATCTGAACTGGTCTAAACCGGATGAATACCACCTCTGCCATTGTCCCCTTTGAGGATTCCACTACCATAGTCGGTCTACATAGGCAGAATGAAGGAGGATCAAATGACAAAACAATGTGGTGCCATTGTAATAAAAACTCCACCCCAATTGTACCCGCTTTGTGATGTCACATCAAAGAGGTGGAGCTTGCATCTTTTCAAAAGACTTCCATCGTGTTGATGCCTCTGGTTTCATCAGAGTAGAAAGTACTAAGTACCATCTCCCTTATCCCCTAGTGTTGTGGCCCATCAGCGGCCTATGCGGATTGTGGCTGATCCCGACAACGAGGAGGCTGGGGTGGGGTTGCGGCAGCAGCCGGTGCAGCCAGCGCTCACATAGGACAGCGAGGAGGCTGAAGAGGATGTGTTGCCAGAGGCAGAGACTCAGCCAGGGCCTTCAGAACCTCCAGAGGCGCCTTCAAGTGGAGAGAGCGAAGTGGAGGAGCCTCTCCTAAATGCTCGAGCACGCAGGGATGCCAAAAGGCAGGAGTGGCTACTCAGAAGGAGGAGGTCTCCTCGAGAGTAAGGTTTGAGGATAATTGGCCACTCCCTTAGCCTATTTAAATCGCACGCCATTAGTAATTTCTTGCTGGAAACAACGTGTAATTATTACAGAGCATTTTTGAAGAGTGAGTGTCTTATCGTATCATGTTTTCTGGGCTGGTTGCCAACCTTTGCTGGACTTTGTTTATTCTTGGTATGTTATAACTTTGATAAGGACCGTTGGTGTGTGTCACAATCCTTGGGAATCCGGAGCTGGGACAGAACACCAGGACAACGCCTGTTTTCCACAGCATTATATAGGAAATCACCTATTTTAAATCAACAGCATCATTAGTTAAGACCTTTCGGAATCAGGCCGTCTCAGCTTACTTGAAAATGTCAGACATGGCAATAAAATCATTTTTATTGACAGAATACTGGCAGGGGGAGGGGGATGCAGCAAAGATGAGTGATGAATCGGGCGCTAACACTTCGATGCACTTCATCACATGCAATTAAACACAGATAATCAGATTGATTCCCCCCACCCTTCCATTCCACCACAAGGAGGTATTATCTGCGTATCACAGTCTATCAGTCGAGAAATATTGCTAACATCATAGTTTAATTAGGTTAAGTATACATTCTAATGACATTTCCCTCTCCATAAGTAAATAGGCAATTTCGTGTTTGCAAGGAAAGTGTCTTCCAAAGGACAGTTTCTCGACTCTAGTGACAAGAAGTACATTTGGTTGGAGATTACTCTGAAGCGATGGAAAACTTAAAGAGAAAGAATGCAGGAAGATGAGGCAGAGGCCGATAGTTACGAAAACAGAGGTGCATTCAGGTTGGAAACTAAAAAGGGGTATTAGATACAAGTTAGGGTTAAGTGAGGGATGCGTTGGCTCAGTGACTAATATGCTGAGCTTGTCAATCAGAAGGTTCGGCAGTTCAGCGGTTCAAATCCCTAGCGCCGCATAACAGAGTGAGCTCCCGTTACTTGTCCCAGCTTCTGCCAACCTAGCAGTTTGAAAGCACGTAAAAAATGCAAGTAGAAAAATAGGGACCACCTTTGGTGGGAAGGTAACACCATTCCGTGCACCTTTGGCGTTTAGTCATGCCGGCCACATGACCATGGAGACGTCTTCGGACAGCACTGGCTCTTTGGCTTAGAAATGGAGATGAGCACCGCCCCCTAGAGCTGGAAATGACGCATGTGCAGGGGAACCTTTACCTTTAGGGTTAAGTGAGTAAAATGATAATGGATTTCAAAGAAAATAAACTTATTAGAATTAAAAGTCTATTGTGATAATAATTGATGATGATGATGATGATGTTAATCTAAAGCAGTTACTATATTTATTTTTACAAATTACATTCCTCTTAAAAGGCCAATTCAGACATTATATCTGAATTTGTCAGTGGGGACAGAACAATATTTCTGGCTACCGTGAACTCTCAAAAATCAAACAGTAATACCTTTGGATTCTCTCTGTTGCTTGAAATGTCCTCCCTTTCTCAGAAATTTGAAACCAAAAAAAATAAAATCTTAGAACTTGAAACAATAATTCCTGGTTTCAATTGTAGTTACAGCTTAAACATGCTTGCAATTGTGCCCAATTTTTGTAGGAAAAGCTAACATCTTTGCTTGTCTCTATCTATATCGCCATCACTTCCAAACTATTAACAAATCATAAATTACGACTGGGTGTATAGTTCAGTCAGCATTAATCATAATTAAATCCTATTAATTCAACCATTTCTAAATGCATTTAAATTCTGCTGAGATCCATGGAAGAAATGTTTGGAATTACGCATCTAATTAAATTTTCCATTAACAAAAAACAGTTTGCGAAACATCTGCAGGATCGTGCCCATTAATTTTAGTGGAACAGAATGAAGCAGGCTCCAATTTCATTAGGTCAACGGGATCTAATTGTGTTTATCTCTGGATGACTTAGACCCAAGTATTCTTCTCTGAATTTGCCATATGTTGACTGGGAATGAGGACATGAATCTTTATGATGGTTGATTCTGTTAACGGTTTGAAGAAGCACTTTTGAATATTAAAAAGTCTGTGAAATGACAAGATTATGCTTTATTGCAGGGGTCCTTATGGCTGAGAAATGGTGCACTTTCTACAGAATAGGCTTTATTTTGTCAGAATCCCAAAGTTACAGGGATATTAAATAATAAATATAATCCTTCCAGAGACTCAAAGCGTTTTTCTTTTTAATTGGTGTAATCATTTCTTTATGAATGTCATGAAATTCACTAACCCAGAGACAAAATTTCCTAGATAGGCTAATTTGAATTATGATAATGAAGAAAATTAATTCAGATTTATTTCCAAGCTAAAAAACTCACGCACATACTCCTAGTCAAATTAGTAAACAGAATTTTCTAAATATTCTTCTTTGCTATTACTTACAGCTTTAAGAACATTGAATTGTTCTTGGTGTCATCTGCATTTTCTTTGTAGCAATCTCAATTTTTGTCAATAGAGTACACGTCCCTTTCAGTTTCAAATATCTGTTAAAAATTGGAGAAAAGCGCTGAGCATACTGAATTAACAAAGGGTTTAATCTCAACTGAACCACCAGATACTTCTTCTTTCCAGGTCCCACTGATGACCATCCACAAGAGGAACCAATGGAAATGTTGGTTCAAACGTTGGCTCACATGTAAATTTCTATCTGTGTCCATCCACTAGACGCAGAGGTCTTCAAACTTGGCAGCTTTAAGACTTGTGGACTTCAACTCCCAGGATTCTTCAGTCAGCTATGCAGGCTGGAGAATTCTGGGAGTTGAAGTCATAAGTGTTAAAGCTGCCAAGTTTGGGGATCTCTGCACTAGAGGAACCTTCCATTCTTTCCCAACCAGGATTCCATGATACATACCATTTGCTGTCTTCTACACCAAAAAAAGATGCTTCTTTCTTATTATCAAATTCTTCATCTTGGACATGAGCTACTGTGCTGATGGAACCTCAGGTCACATTTTCCAGTCCCATAGAAACATCAATAGATCGATCTGATAAACCTTCTTTTCTCCAAGGAAGAAATTTCAGTCTCTCGATTTCTTGTGGGTATAGAAAGGATTTGGGCTTGTAAATTACAAATGAATTTCTGGGTGTCTTTTTGCATGTCACATCCAATATGTTCTTGGATATGCTCCTTGTCTTTCTTTAATAGCCTAGATCCACATCTGAAAAAGCTCAGTAGGTTGGCTGGACCAAATTAATAATCAACTCTAATCAGGGAGAGAAGCAACTTAGAACTAAGGAGAAATTTCCTGAGAGTTAGAACAATTAACCAGTGGAACAACTTGCCTCCAGAAGTTGTAAATGCTCCAACACTGGACGTTTTTAAGAAGAGTTTGGATAACTATTTGTCTGAAGTGGTGTAGGGTTTCCTGTCTAAGCAGGAGGTTGGACTAGAAGACCTCCAAGGTCCTTTCTATTTCTATTTCTAATCAATTCTTAAATGGACTCCATGGAAATATCAGGACTATAAAGGTAAAGGTTCCCCTTGCACATATGTGCTAGTCATTCCTGACTCTAGGGGGTGGTGCTCATCTCCGTTTCAAAGCCAAAGAGCCAATGCTGTCCAAAGACGTCTCCATGGTTATGTGGCCAGCATGGCTAAATGCCAAAGGCCCATGGAACGCTGTTACCTTCCCATCAAAGGTGGTCCCTATTTTTCTACTTGCATTTTTTTACGGGCTTTCGAACTGCTAGATTGGCAGAAGCTGGGACAAGTCACAGGAGCTCACCCTGTTATGCGACACTAGGGATTTGAACCGCTGAACTGCTGACCTTTCGATCAACAAGCTCAGTGTCTTGGGCACTGAGACACCGCATCCCAAAACAATACGAAAACAAACTGACGAACAAAAAAGAAACCGACAAGCCAACCGCAAATCAGAAGACAATGGCAAATCAAGTCCTGTGGACATGCAAAGGTGATCACCAGAAGCTTGATTTGAAAGAAACATTAATATTTAATGCAAGGTTCAGAGACAGGAATGTTCAGGTTTACCCCAAAATCAAACAAGGTCCCAGCAAATGTTACGTATCTGAATGAAAACACATCAAAAGTAAAGAAATCTTTTTTTAAAAAGGGTTTTTTTGCACAGTCACTCTTTTAACGACAAAGCATTTCGCCTTTCAGAAATTCCATGGTGGTGGAAATGTTAACAAAAGGTGTCTGTGAATAGCAGTGTTCTTTTTATGTACTTCACGGATGGAAAGTATACGTTTAAAGCTCCAACTACGAACAGCCAATTTTCCCAGAATAAAAGGATGGAAGCTTTTAAAGAACACAAAGATCCCATTTTTGCAACTCCTTTCCTTTCACAGAGACTCCAGTGTACATGTGAGATTAAAAAAGAAAATAAAAAATGACTTTTTTTCCTACTATGATGTGCTTGAATTTGCAGTGGATATACATTAGAGCTTAGAAATACCCACTAGTTGCTGAAATAACATTTCCCTCCTGCCTGTTTTGGAATTGGACCATTCCAGTGATGGGATTCAAATTTTTTTACTACCGGTTCTGTGGGCATGGCTTGGTGGGCATGGCATGGGCGTGGCTTGGTAGGCATGGCAGGGGAAGGTGGGCGTGGCTTGGTAGGCATGGGCATGGCTTGGTAGGCATGGCAGGGGAAGGATATTGTAAAATCTCCATTCCCTCCCCACTCCGGGGGAAGGATACTGCAAAATCCCCATTTCCTCCCGATCAGCTGGGACTCGGGAGGCAGAGAATAGATGGGGGCGGGGCCAGTCAGAATTTTTACTATTGGTTCTCCGAACTACTCAAAATTTCCACTACTGGTTCTCTAGAACTGGTCAGAACCTGCTGAATACCACCTTTGGACCATTCCTTTCAGCTGTGAAATGCGAGGTTTTTCTGGTCTCTTTTTAAAAGTCACCCAAAAGATTCACCCAGTAAAATGGTAAAAACAATAATTTGCAAAGGTTTTCTGGGAATAACCCTGAATGAAATGATAGAGGCTATGTTAAATGTTCTGCATTTTAGTTTTTGAGATACCAAAAAAACAAAAAGTCTAATTTCCAGGCTTCTTAAGGAATTATAATGTTTTCCAAAAATATGTTGGTACTGAGTCACTGTGAAAATATTTTACATCATTTTTGAGGACAGATAGAAATGGCCAATTATTTTGCTACCTTCACCTGCATATGGGTAGTGACATACAGTAATTCTGAAAACGAGCGTAAGAAAGAAAACATTGACAGCGACTTTATACATATGCCCATGTTATTTTCATGATGACTTCAAGTTAATTAGCCTAGTTAATCATGGCCACCAAGTACCTGGGTGATTTCAAATAGCTTCTTTGGGGATTATTTATCAAATCTTCTAGAATGAAAGAAATAGAGATAGTGAAAGCACTTAAACTTCTGTACTCCTTCACAGTGCTTTACAGCCCTGTCTAAGCGGTTTACAGAGTCAGCATATTGCCCCCAACAATCTGGTTCCGCATTTTATTGACCTCAGAAGGATAGAAGGCTGAGTTAATTTTGAGCCGGTGAGAATCGAACTGTCAAACTGCTGGCAATCGGCAGTCAGCAGAAATAGTCTGCAGTACTGCATTCTAACCACTTCGCCACCATGGCTCTTATGATGTAAGACAAAGGAAATGTCAGGCTTCCCATGTTCTTCCCGTTCCCTTCCCTTCCCTTCCCTTCCCTTCCCTTCCCTTCCCTTCCCTTCCCTTCCCTTCCCTTCAACTCCCCCTTCTCTTTTTTCCTTTTCCTTTCTTATCCTTCCTTCCTTCCTGCCTGCCTAAACTACCTGCCTTCTCCCCTTATTTTTACCATGTAAGATAGAAAGTTTGTCCATCCATATGAGCTGAGGTGGCACAATGGTCTGCTGACTGCCAGCTGACTGCAATTTGGCAGTTCAAATCTCACCAGGCTCAACGTTGACTCAGCCTTCCATCCTTCCGAGGTGGCTAAAACGAGGACCCAAATTGTTGAGGGCAAGTTGCTGACTCTGTAAATCGCTTAGAGAGGGCTGTAATAAGCACTGTAACGCATTATATAAGTCTAAATGCTTTTACTATCTCTATTTCTTTCATTCTAGAAGATTCTTGTGGACAACACATTTTTATATTCATATCACTAGGATATCAGCATTAGGATATCAGGTTCTCTGCTAGAGGCATTCAGCAGCAGAATATGTGAATGTCAACAGGGAAGGGATGGAAAATAGTCCTGAACTTTTGTACCTCTAATAGTAACAGATGTATCACAGATATATGGCTTGGATTTTCTAGACAGTGCCCCAATATTTAAGGAGCTGCCACAAAGAAGAGGAGGGGCATCAATTTATTCTCAAAGTCAGGACAAGAAGCAATGGATGGAAACTAATCAAGAAGAGAACCAACCTAGACCTAATGAGAAATTTTTATGAAGAATTACTCAATAGAATGGCTTGCTTTCAGAAGTTGTGGGTGCTCCATTCGTGGAGATTTTTAAGAAGAGATTGGACAACCATTTGTGTGAAATGGTATAGGATTTCCTGATTGATCAGGCGGTTGGACTAGAATAGAATAATAGAGTTGGAAGGGTCTTCTAGTCCAACCCCCTGCTTAGACAGGAAACCCTACACCACTTTAGACAAATGGTTATCCAACATCTTAAAAACTCCCAATGTTAGAGCATTTACAACTTCTGGAGGTAAGATGTTCCACTGATTAATTGTTCTAACTGTCAGGAAATTTCTCCTTAGATCTAGGTTGCTTCTCTCCTTGATTAGTTTCTACCCATTGCTTCTTATCCTACCCTCAGGTGCTCTGGAGAATAGCTTGACTCCTTCTTCTTTGTGGCAGACCCTGAGAAGAAGACCTCCAAAGTCCCTTCCAGCTCTGTTATTCTGTTAAAATGTTAAAAGTGAGATACACATCTTTGAAAAACAACCAAGACATCATGTGATTCAATATAAGTCTCTCTCTGTGATTAGAATCTAAAAGTCGGTTCGGCTTGGGAGTCCATTGTTTGGGAAACCCTGCTTTACAGAAAATCTAATTGAAAAAGCATAGAAACATAAGTTAAGAAAGATTTGCCTCTGGGTCAGAGGAACGGGGAGCAACAGATGGTAAGGGCAGCAATACCTTGCAGTGATTTAATAAATGGAATTCCCAACACTTCTCAGCATGACGAACATATACTCCCAACACAGGGAAACCACAGCAGAGAAAAGGCTGCCAAACATCTGGCAGATGTTGCCTCAAAATAAAAGCTCAAAGCTGGAGCGTGGATAATATTCCCAAGAAAACACGTATTGTAGATCGGCTTATTTTTTCCCCCCTGTATTCTCCTCTATTTTTTTTTCTGTTGGTAGAGTAACATTCCCAGTCTTCCTTTTTTTTTTTTTAAGATAAATCTGGAGCTACAGAGAAAGCCTACAAAGAACTTGATGATTCTTGTTAAATGTTCCGATCATAAAGAAAGGGGTTAGGCTTCTGGATGAGGTATTTTTTTCTAATTTTGTTGTGGCCCGTACGTGGCCTGTGCAATTAATAGCTGATTCAGACAGTGAGGAGGCTGGTGTGGTGCTGCGCCAGCAGCCTGTGCAGCTGGCACTCGAGTCGGACAATGAGGAGGCTGGAGAAGATGTGGTGCCAGAGGCAGGGATTCAACCAGGGCCTTCAGAACCTCCAGAAGCTCCCTTAAGTGAAGAGGACGAAGAGGAGGAGCCTCTTCTTGATGCACAGGTGCGCAGAGCTGCCAAAAGGCAGGAGTGGCTCCTCAGGAGGAGGTCTCCTTGAGAGTAAGGCTTGGGGCTAATTGGCCACTCCCTTAGCCTATTTAAGGAGGAATGCCGACTGAAGCAATTTGCAGGGAACAACTTAATTCACATACCTTTGTGTCTTGTCTTGCTTATCTTATCAGCTTCCTGCAAATTGCTTCTGGGCATTCTGCCAACCATAGTAAGCTTTCAGTTATTATTCTTTGAATTCTTGGCAGCTGTTAATGCAATTAATTAACAGCCATTGTTGTAAAAGACTGGTTTATTCAGTAAACTAAGGTTTCAACGGACTTTGTGTGTGCTGCGTTCTTTGGGGTCCATAGCTGGGGCAGAACAAATTTGTCAAAAAAAGTCTTCCTGAAGAGGAACGAACATGACGTGTTCATCTAGGGGGGGAAAAAACCCCCAGCAAGGTTTGAAGAAAAAGACCACAAGAAAATTTCTACAATTGTTTTGGTGCAGACAAGAAAGAATTCTCTTATAAATTGTACCAATCTGAATTATTTCGTGGATTATAACTCACCCAGCCATTTTCTTTCCCTTTTTTTCTATGTTGAACAATGAGCCCTCCATGTTAATTGTAAGCAGTGCTTGTGCAATATGATATGATATGATACGATACAATATGATATGATATGATATCAGTAATACCTCTGAACCCGCTCAATCATGTTAATGTCCGAAATACAGTACAGGTTCAAGGTGGATGAACTGTATTCAAGAATTGGTCTGGCAAAAGTTTTGTATGCTTTAGTTAGTAATACAATATTAGTAGAAAAGAAACTTCGCAAAATTAGGTTAACAACTCTTAGTGTCTTTTTAGCAATGCTAGGCTAGGCTAGGCTAATATTATTGTGAAGTCACCGAATCCATGAAAGTGGATGAATAGATCTTTGGAAGTGGCCTAGTTCTTTCTAACTTTTGAATTATACGCAATACGATGGAAGTGGATTTCTAGTGATAAAATGAGAGATTCTTCTCTTCACCATGTGCCAACCTCAATCTCTTGTTAACATGGTTGTGGAATTCTTTTAGAAGAACTTGTTTTGGGGTCTCATGGGAATGCATGCAAAGTACCTCTCCTCAGTTCATTACAGCTGCTTTGTCATTAGCCAGGGATTCCTGGCTGTTTGCAATTCACAGTCCCTTTGCTTCAAGTACGTTGATTGATCAGAATTTAATCCAGAAGCAAAATAAAAAGCAAGCAAACAAACGTAGACTCAGTTGGGGATATGGTATAGGGTTTCCTGCCTGAAGAGGGGGTTGGACTAGAAGACCTCCAAGGTCCCTTCCAGCTATTCTATTCTATTCTATTCTATTCTATTCTATTCTATTCTATTCT
>WNWU01000063.1:2106157-2123652 GCA_012654045.1 Ptyas mucosa | reverse complement strand
ATAGAATAGAATAGAATAGAATAGAATAGAATAGAATAGAATAGAATAGAATAGAATAGAATTTTTTATTGGCCAAGTATGATTGGAATTGTATTGTATTGTATTGTATTGTAAAACGGAAGTCAAATATTAGCAATTAGAAATTAACAGATACTTTCTTAGATGAAAAAAAATCCAGGTTAATGCATGTGTATCTTTGCGTGTGTCTATGTACATACAAAAAGGCAAAATTAATCTGAAAATTTAGTGAGGTCACAGTAAATGACAAAGATGTGAGAGTGGTTTTTTTTCTTCCATGCGCTCAACCAACTGATATAGAAGAATGGCGTGTTGCAGAAATAAAGACGAGATTTATCATTCAGGGGAAGACAAGGGCAACCTTGGACAAGTTCATGAAGGATAGAAATATTTCGATGACAACAAAGATAGTGAAATCAATGCTTGTTTTCAATGATAACACACCAGTGGGAAAGTTGGAGTTTGAGGGGAGGGGGGGAATAAGAGAAAGAAGAGAGATGCCTTCAAAATGATGGACTTAGAAACAGTTATGTAGTTCCATGAGGTGAAAGCAGAAAGCAAAAGCTTACATTGGGTATGTCATGAGCATGGGTGATGGGATTAAGAAATGGATACACCATAGGAAGATCCAAAGGATTGAGTTTGGGACAGATCATTATGGAGAAAATTTGTGGTGGTTGCTAAAAGTCCATACCAATTTAATGACACATAATCATATGTGCAATCATAATGGCTAATTTGTAAGCACTTAACCCAGGGGTGTCAAACTCAAGGCCTGTAGGCTGGATCCGGCCTACGGGATGCTTAGATCTGGCCTGTGGGCCCGCCCTGGAAACAGCGAAGGACTGGCCTGTGGTGCCTCTGCTAACGTGTGGCCCTCCCGGGCTCTATTTTCGACCGTGACGATCTCCTGCAACCCTCTGAAAACAGAACTCAGGGAGGCCACATGTGGCCCATCTGGGCTCCATTTTCACTAGCAGAGGGCTGCAGGAGGCTGTTGTAGCCGAAAATGGAGCCTTGATGGGTAATGCCACCCTCGCCCCCGGCCACGACCCCCCCTGACCTCCTCGATGTCAGACACAACCCTGATGTGGCCCTCAATGAAATCGAGTTTGACACCCCTGACTTAACCTAGCTTGTTAGATTTTCAGGGTTTATCCAGAATTTCATATGTACATCTCATTTGTGATTGCCATGGGCATAGTTATTATTATAAAATGTTAGGAATAATAACATGTAAAAAAAGAGGTTCGGTGTAGAAAAATGGGATCTATGAATTGATTCAGGCTTAATATACTGAATGGGATTCTCCTTATTTAATTATTCATTTATTTAGGAAAGTTATATTTTGGTCTGAGCATGGCCACTGTAAATATTCAGTAAGCCATTGCAAAGAAGGGGATAATGTTAATACAAATGTACACATTTGTACTTTTAGAACAAATAAGGAAAGGAGGACATAATTACCACTATTTACGCTTGGCTAGATTTCCACTACCTTGTGAGGAATAAAATATGTTTGCTAAATAATATCACTGAAAGTAGGTACATATTAGAAGAAGAACTTCAGGGAAGAATGAATCAAAAGTTCATTTGGAGTTCTTTAAAACCTGCAAATTGAAATGGAAACTCAGAAGGTAGAAATATTAGAATCTAAAGAGAATAAATATGACAGTTTCAATCATTTTTCTTTTAAAAATAGTAGAAATGGTGTTCGCCAATAGGCAGACTCACTACTAGGATTGGCCAGGAGTGAAATGCTACAGGTTCGGGATGGTTTGCCCAAACCGGTAGTAAAAAATATGACTGGTTTGCCAAATCGGTAGTAAAAAAATGTAAAAAAATAGTTCAGACAATCAGCTGAGCAACGCGCAATCTCCAGAACCAGAAGTTAAGAATGCTTTAAAAAGTAAAAAAAGTAAAAAAAAAAATTCCAACAATCGCATATTGTTCAGCTGATTGTCGGAACTTTTTAAAAAACTTTTTAAGCATTTTTTTTACTACTTATTCACCCGAACTGGTAGTAAAAAAATGCTTTAAAAAGGTTGAAAAAAAGGTTCCCAAGATCACAGCTGTGCTGCGTGATGGTCGGAATCTTTTATTTTTTACTTTTTTAAAGCATTTTTTTTACTACCGGTTCGGGCGAATAGGTAGTAAAAAAAATGCTTTAAAACGTTCTTTTTAAAAAAGATTCTGACAATCATGCGGCACAGCTGTGATCATCAGAACCTTTATTTTTACTTTTTAAAAGCATTTTTTAATATCTATTTGCCCAAACTAGTAGTAAAAAAATGCTTTAAAAAAGTTTTTAAAAAGGTTCCCAAGATTGCGCTGATCACAGCTGATTTCCAACTCCCTGCTGTTCTACTTACCTTCCCAAGCCTCCTTTTGGTGCGTACTATGTATCCGCACACAGCACATGTTTAGTGTGAACTGCGCATGCACGCACAATGTGTGCTTGGCACGCAGCGTGCATGCATGGCCTGCAAACTGGTAGCAAAGCAGTTCAGATTTCACCATTGGGATTGCCCCAATATAAATGATGACATATCTATGCATATGTATAAAGATAAAGAAAAGATTTTCCCTGTCCAGTCATGTCCAACTCTAGGAGATGCTGTCATCTATGTTTGTTAGCTGAGGGAGCCAGTGTTGTCTGAAGATGATTCTGTGGTCATGTGACCAGCTTGATGATATGCTGAGGCATGGAATGCTGCTACCTTCCCACTGAAGTGGTACCTATTTATCTATTCACATTTGCATTGTGTGGTGCTCGGGTCGTGAACCTCGGCTATCAGCTTTCCAGCTGACAAAGCTCAGCATCTTTAACTGCTGAGGTGTGCTCATACATATGCATATGCATATGGATGTGTTCTCATACTGTACATACATATGTGCATACATTTACATGCACTCACACACACATGTTCATAAACTTTATGTGAAGTTTCCGAAAGATGCCCTAATTAATTCATGAGCCATGAGCCAAACTTCAAAATAAATACAGTCATTTACAAGGAGCACCATTTCAGCAATATTCAGATGCAGTTAGAACTAATCCCACGTAGATTTACGTTCCCCTATGACCCTGTCTCTCCCCTCTTCCCTGGCCATGTCATAAATCACATTCTCCAATTAACCACTTTGGCTGGCTGTGAAATCCAACACCCTCCTTCTGATTGCGGTAGGGAAGCATGTATGGAATGTATCTTCAGTTAGGGAAATCAATCAGCTCCATCAGTTCTCCCTCCCTCCTGCTCATGGCCACTTGAAAGCTTTGCAAGTTGACACTTTACATGCCATAAACATCAAAATCAGCTTGCATGCTTTAAGATCAACAAGGCTGGTTTGATTTTTTTTTAATCTGATATTTTCTGAAGTTAAATCCATATTTTATAGAAGAAAGACATGACTACATTAATAAGAAGATCACATACATTTCTTTTTGCCTTGATCACCAGTCCATTTCAACCTCCATTTCAGAGGCTGGGTGGGGCTACATTTGGTGTATAAGATGCACCCAAATTTTCACCCTCTTTTAGGGGAGAAAAAGATGCGTCTTATACTCCGAAAAATACGGAGTATAATATTTTTTTTTTTTAATTTGATTTATATGCCGCCCTTCTCCGGAGACTCAGGGCGGCTTACAATGCGCTAAGCAATAGCCTTCATACTTTTGTATATTTATACAAAGTCAGCTTATTGCCCCCACAAACTGGGTCCTCAATTTACCTACCTTAGAAAGGATGGAAGGCTGAGTCAACCTTGAGCCTTGGTGAGATTCGAACCTGCAATAATTGCAGGCAGCTGATGTTAATAACAGGGCTTTAGACCACTGTACTATCCAAGGCTCTGGGATTCTTTAATTCAGAAATATTTATAGTTACACTATCCTTTCACTCAAGAGAAGCAAGAGGAGTGTGAAAGGAACCTGGAAAAAATAATCTGCACACCATCAACATGCATGAAAGCAGCAATACCGTTGATGTGGGAATAACAGAAGATTAATCTTTCTTCATTGTAGCCAGCAGTGAGGAAGGTAAATAACAAATCGAAGAAGCAGAGAACATCAGTTAGCAAAAAGATAAAAAATAAAAATAAAAAAAATGTGGGTATTTTGTGCTAAAATGAACTTGCCAATCACATGCAATGATGTTTCAGTTGAAATTGTTATGTTGTGCAGAATATTTATGGAATGATGATGTAGAAGGTAATTTGCCTGTCCGGTCAAAACTTTGAGTCCCAACAAATGCTTGTGTTAACAGAATATTAAGTATCCTTCAACAGATGTAGGTTTGTTTAATATTTCCTTGGCTGAGAAGAGGGTATTCTCTGAGCCTTGGTGGTGCAGGGGTTAAAATGTAGTATTGCAGTCAAACTCTGCCCACAGCCTAGAATTCGATCTTGATGGGCCTCAAAGTTGACTCAGGCTTCCATTCTTCCAAAGTTGGTAAAATGAGGACCCAGATTATTGGAGACAATATGCAAATAATGCTTACTTTGGAAACAGCCCAGAGTGTGGTATAAAAAGTTATGGGACAGTATATAAGCCTAATTGCTATTGCTATTGCTAGTCTACATTTCCCAATGTTGTGTTGGAAGAAATCTCCTGGATTCATTCCCCAGCTGGGACACAGTCACAGACGCTGAGAGGAAATAGACACGGAAGCAGGCTGCCAGAAAGCGGGATTCTTTAATTCAGAAAGGCAAGAAGCAGTAGTGACTCAGCTCTAGCGTTCCTGGCCAGCAAGCAAATTGAGGAGGTAAACCCATGCCTTCTTAGACTTGATTTTCCTTTGAAGCTCCTACAGTTTGATGGGTTTTGATGTGCCTTTATCTGAAGTGATTGCCCTGCATTTTTGATTTCCTGCTTGACTGGGTTAATCCTGGTCCAAGGGTTGTTTTTTTTTTCCCCTATCCTAGGGGTTAATCCTGTCAGGAGACAGGAAAGAGGAGTTCTGGTGTGCGTTAGTGGGTTATTTTTAGCCTGATTCCTTAAGTGTTTTCTGGGGCTGCTTTGTGGTTAGGCTAATGACTTTTGCCCTAATGATTTCTTCCAACAACCAGTATGTCAAACTGCTCAGAAAGTTAACAACCGGTTCTCCCGAAGTGGTGCGAACTGGCTGAATCCCACCACTGCTTTGGGGTCTTTCTCTTTTTAAGGAAAAAGGCTGTTTTTATTTTCTGCAATGTTTTAGGGGTTCCTAGCACTGTCTTTTTGGGGTGTACTTCCCTCAGTTGCAAAACCAAACAGAACCCTTAGTTTAAAGATCAATTAATTCCTAACATTTCAACATTTCAACCAATGATGGTAGTGCTGACTGCAATTTGGAAGTAACAAATGGGTAATTCTGCCTTGAGAGAAGGCGGCCCTACCAGCTTCCCTCTGTGCCACATTTGACAACATTTTTTAAATTTAAGATTAGAGTGAATTCTTATTAAAACTGGACCACCGATTTTATCTCTCAGATCACACAGAGAAGTACAGTGAAAAAGGTATTGATGTAAACTAAATTTGGCTACCTTTATATTTCTTATCCCAAGTTTAATTTCTTTGGTTTATTTCCCCCCCCCCCCTTATCCTTGGTCTGCATTTTGCATAATTCTGCATAGACCCAAAGGTGATTCATAGCAATAACATTCTTAGATGTTTATGATAAGTTCAAAAAGATAAAAACCAATAAAATGGGGCACCCTAAATAGCATGGGAATATTTCAAAATAAGGGAAAACCGCTTTTGCTTTAAGAAACATAATTTTGCACTGATCACAAAAGAGAAGACTATTTTTTTTTAATAATAACATTCTCACTGGAATATCAGTTGTGTGTATTATCTCTTGTTAGAAACTTAAAGTGGTTTTTTTTTTTACACATTCCCTTATTTTACCAAAGAAATTCTCATAATTATATCATTCTCTTTGCTGTGTTTCTAGTAAAGAGTACTAGAATGAGTATTAATCTTATGTTGCCATAATATTGTACACACATTCACATTTTTCTTTAAAGCAGGCTTGGAGAAATCCCAAAATTTGTAGGTAAAAATTGTGCATAACTCCTTTCCACAGTCTGATGAAGAAATATGTCAAGGCAGTCCAGTGAGCACTGAATATTCGTAATGGGCACATCATTCTGACTCAATGATGTACAGAATTAGAAACAGAAAACTAAACAGAAGGCAAGCTGAAATATCAAGAATACTGGCTGAATAGAAATCCTTATTCTCTCTATATTAATGAATTGAGGAAAAAGGAAAGGGAAAATAAGTTGGTGGTAGGTAGGTAGGTAAATAGGTAGGTAGATGATAGATGATTAGATAGATAGATAGATAGATAGATAGATAGATAGATAGATAGATGGATAGATAGATAACAAAAACCAATTTTGTACTTTTTAAAAAGGTTTAAAAGCAATGTAAGTTGGCCGAATGTCAAGATAGACAGTTCCGGTTTATTGAATATATTGCAAAGAGCAGGAATTGATGATAGATAAATAGAGGATAGCTAGATTGAGCCTGCTTTACTTTTGAATGCAGTTACAATGAGACAGGAACTGCCATCCCACAGGGCACCGCAACGACAAAGAAGCTCCCAGAACTTTACTGCAAGCCTAACTATTTCATAATAATAGGAAATTTGTTTTACAAAGAGTTAATACACTCAATTTGCTTGTTAACACATCTCCCCTGAAACCTCTATAATGATGGTTTATGTTCTACTCACAGGATGGCCAACTACACCGTGGCAAGAATGGGTATTGTTCACTAACAATTGGGGGACCAAAAAAAAAATAAAATAAGTGAGTTTTGTCTAACATCCATAATCATGCCTGATGATATAGACCAGTGATGGCTAACCTTTTTGTCATCGTGTGCCAAAACTGAGGGGAGCATGGTGGGGTCACACACACGCGTGCCCACATCCCTAATTCTATGCACCTCGCCCCTCCCTGTGCTCCTCCCACTTTTGGCACGTGATGGCACAGTAGGCTCGTTTTTTGCTCTCCCCAGGCTCCAGAGCCTTCCTAGGAGCCTGGGGAGGGCAAAAATGGCCTCCCCCTTCCCCAGAGGCTCTCTGGGGGCCGGGAACAGTGTGTTTCGTGACTTCTTGTGGGCCCAGAAGGACCGAAAATCAGCTGGCTGGCGCATGCATGCGTGCCGGAGCTGAGCTCGCGTGCCCACCGATATGGCTCTGCGTGCCACCTGTGGCACCCATGCCATAGGTTCGCCATCACGGATATAGACTATCAGAAGAGGGCAGTTTAGATGTTTGCCACGAATAGTGACAAATAGAATTGGTGAATATATTAGCGTTCCTTAGAAAGAAGTAATCTTGCTCAGTCTGCGTAATACAAAAGGGGCACTTCAGATCACATTGTCCTGTCCTTTATGGGGATAATCTGTATATTCAGCACAATATTCTGCTTCTTTATCGTTGGGTTAGTGTAACTACAATCATTCTCTGCTTATAAAACTGTTGATGTGCTATTATCTCACTCTCTTCTGGGCTGGGTATTATAATATTTATTTGAAATGAAGGCAATCCCCGCATTTAATATGCTTTCCCCAGCTAAAGTGGGGGAGAGAAATACATAAACACAGAAAAATCCTGTAGAATGCCCGGCTTCTCTGCTTTGTGAACTCTTCGGGGTGACAGTTACCGCTGAAAATCAGTCTTTGAGATCCTTCATCGATTGATTTATCTGTCAGCTGCCCATCTCGCATACGTGATTCTGAGAAATGCACAACATTTAAGCCGAATACTTAAAACGAAAATTATGAAAAACAATTATACAGTATATGTACATATGTGTGTACGCACACGTATGTGTGCAGGCATGCACAGGCATGGGTATTTATGTGTGTCTGTGTGCATATCAGGGGTGAAATGCTCCCGGTTCGGACCGGATCACCCGATCCAGTAGCGATGGAGGTGGGTGGTTCGGAGAACCGACAGCAAAAATCCCTGCCCCCCCCCCCCATGCCCAGCTGAGCCGCACAATCATCAGAGGCTTTTTTTTTTTAACTTTTAAAACCTCTTCGGCGGAAAAAATGCTTTTAAAAGTAAAAAAAAAAAGCCTCTGATGATCACGCAGCTCATCTGGGATCATCAAAGGCTTTTAAAAGAAAAGAAAACCCTTTTTTTTTTTCTTTTAAATGCCTTTGATGATCCAAGCTGAGTTGCCTGATCCGCAGAGACTTTTTTTCTTTTAAATGCCTCTGACGATCAGGCAACTCAGCTGGGATCGTCAGAGCCTTTTGAAAGCATTTTTTTTACAAAATGCTTTCAAAATGGTTTTAAAAAATGGTTTTAAAAGTAAAAAAAAAATTGGCCACTCCTACCCAGTCACATTACCACCACCACCACCACCACCCAAGCCATGCCCACAGAACCAGTAGTAACAAATTTTAGATTTCACCATTGGTGCATATGTGTGTGTGCCCATACATATTTCGCTAGGGGACTGGTGAAATCTTTAGAATGGCTTTATCACTGTGCCTCTGTTCTCTGTCATATGTTTTTTAGAACATAGAATATCCGGGTTGGAAGGGACCTTGGAGGTCTTCTAGTCCAACCCCCTGCTCAAGCAGAAGCAGTTTTATTTTTAAATAATATTTGTTTTACATGCTAACAATGACTGCAGTTTTATGCTTGTTGTTTTAATTCATTTTTGTATACTGTCCAGATGGGCACCTATATAAATAAATAATGTTAGAATACACACACACACACACACACACACACACACACACACACACATTATGTATTCCTCACAGGGGAATTATGTATTCAGCAGGTTCTGACAGGTTCTCGAGAACCGGTAGCGGAAATTTTGAGTAGTTTGGAGAACTGGCAAATACCACCTCTGGCTGGCCCCAGAGTGGGGTGGGAATAGAGATTTTGCAGCATCCTTCCCCCAGGAGTGGGGTGGGAATGGAGATTTTGCAATATCCTTCCCCCAGGAGTTGGGAGGTAATGGGGATTTTGCAGTATCCTTCCCCTGCCAGGCCCACCAAGCCACACCCACCAAGCCACGCCACACCACACCGCACCACACCCACCAAGCCACGTCCACAGAACCTGTAGTAACAAAAAATTGAATTTCACCACTGACTCCTCACCTGGTTGGAACACCTGACTGACTGGTCAATGGGGGGTTTAGAAACAGAGTCAGGTAGAGTTTGTACATGGATGGAAGACCAAAAGGAAATTTTAGAGCTGTAGATTAGATTTAAAATAAATAAATAAAAGCATTAGGCAATAACAAATCCCTTTTGTTCTGATGCCAGAAAAATTAATTCCCTTTAATGGGAGGTTCTTAAAATGTGTCCAAACTGCAGTAAAGTTCTTCACCAATTTATGAAAATAAGAGGAAGTGATTCTGGCAGTGAGCAGCCTATCGTGAACGGGACTATCCATGTGCAACGGATGCAAATGACAGCAAAGATAGAAGGATTCTCTTGAACTGTGAAGCCAAACTATCAGAATTGCCCAGATGGAGGAGAACTATGTGAAAAACTGATCGGATGTCACTCTTCCTTGTCAAAGTTGCCCTACCAGAGGATCTAAGCATGGTCACCACTGTTAACAAATGAGGTATATCCGATATAACTACATTCAAGAGATATCCTACGGTTAATAGAAGAGCGATTAGTGTAAAATGTATACTGAATCACTCTAACTTCCCCGATGAACCGTATGCAAATATTTGGCTTTGCAAAAAAAAAAAAAAAAATAGTTTCAACTTCTCTGATTCAGTTATGTATTTGCATCTTAATTATTGAAGTAAAAGACATCTAGGGAATTGTTTGAAGTTGTTCTTTAACGGGTTTTTTTTCCCCCTAAGTTATTTCTACAATATTATCATCTCTGGTCTAAACTGCTCTACAGAAGCTCTGAACATCATGGAATAAATGCTTTAACAAGCAATAAATATGTTACAGTGTTTCCCCAAAATTATGACCAGGTCTTATTTTCTTTTGAACCCCCCCCCCCCAAAATGGCTAGGGCTTCTTTTTGGGTGGGTCTAATTATTGACTCACCTCACGGTGGCTGCACCAACAGCCCCGCCCAGCAGGAGCCCACTGTCGGCCCACTTCTGCGGATGCTTGCCCCTCCCGCTTGGACTACTGCAATGCCCTCTACATAGGGCTCCCCTTGAGGAGCACCCGGAGGCTCCAACTGGTCCAGAATGTGGCCGCACAGGTGGTGATGGGAGCAACATGGCGCTCCCATGTAACACCTCTCCTGTGTGAACTGCACTGGCTCCCAGTGGTCTTCCGGATGCACTTCAAGGTATTGGTTACCACCTTTAGAGTGCTCCATGGCTCAGGACCTGGATACCTACGAGACCGCCTTCTGCCACCGGTAGCCTCTCACTGACTAGTACGCTCCCACAGAGAGGGGCTCCTCAGGGTGCCGTCGGCCAAACAGTGTCGACTGGTGGCCCCCAGGGGAAGAGCCTTCTCTGTGGGGGCACCTGCCCTTTGGAACGAGTTCCCCCCAGACATATGGAGGATCCCGGATCTATGCACCTTCCACCGTGCCCTCAAGACTTTTTTATTTCAACAAGCTGGGCTGGCCTAACTTTTTTAATTGTCTAATTCTTATTTGTTTTTAAAAACAGGGGTGTTTTAATTGGTATGGGCCAAATTTATTTAATACATTTTAAATTGTTTTTTAAATTTTATAGTGTAGGTGTTTTATCTTTGGCTGTTGATTGCCCTGAGTCCTTCGGGAGTAGGGCGATATATAAATCTAAATAAACTGAAACTGAAACTCCAGATAGATCCGGAGCTCTTTTATCGGCTACAACTTTCTGGAAGGTTCTGATGGCAAATGGAGGCCAGGGGGTGATGCGTGCAAGTGGCGGCAAGCAGCCACAGGAGAAGTGGGCCTTCAAAGTGAGGCAGATGTCGGGGTGTGTGAGGCCTGGTAAGTAGGGTAGCTCCACCCTAGCTTAATTTTTACCTGTGTGCCTTGCCCCACCTCCTGCACCCCGAGGTGGGCGGGGTCTTAATTAGGACTAATTTTGGAGGTTAGGGCTTAATTTTAACTCATACATTCATAGGGCTTCTTTTCGGGGTGGGTCATATTTTCAGGGAAACCCGGTATTTTTCTTCAAAATGGATCTAATATTTCTGTTGGTTAGTTAGGGTTTAGTTAGATTACCTTTTGCTATCTTTAACAATGCAAAGGAATTGATTTATGATTGCTGCTGTAAATAGCTCTACTTTTTATGGAAAAGCAATCAGAGGCTACCGAACATAAATGCTTGGGAAATGTATGGTGAAAGTGACATTATTTATAGGGAGAAGATTAAAAAAGCAAAAGCAAAATAAATAAATATATAAATAATAATGTCATTGTTCAGAGAGCTGGTCAGGGAATTGTTGAGAAAAAGAAATCACCTGGTAAATTCCATCAATAAATTCTCCAGGAATGGAGAACCATTCTACTACCAGCTATTTTTTGTTATTCTGTATCCATACAGTACCAACTCATGGTCTAGCATCCCCCAAATGTTTGACTTTCATCTTCCTTTTTTAATTCTCCTCATTATCCTTTCTTTGCATGAGAAATTGTTCCTCAAGAACAGGGGTGTCAAGCTCGCGTTGTCACGGCATCGTCACGTGATGTATTGGGACTTTTCCCCCCTTTGCTAAACTGGGGCCAGCATGTGATTCATCCGGCCCATGGGCCGCGAGTTTGACACCTCTGCTCAAGAAAGACTGCAATGGGTAGCTATGCTGGAAGAAGTAAACCAAAATAAAATAAAATACCCAAAATTCCCATTACAAACCTTTTGTTCCCCCTATTTCTGCTCCACTTACTGTAAGGCTATCATTCCGAAATGTGGATTAACGGAAGGAAATGAAGTCAATAATGTTTCCATCAAGTTTTTTCATGCCTGACGTCCGGTTCCGGTCCCGCGGGCGACGGACACTGATCGGGCTAGCTCTGGCCCCAGTGTCTGATCCCCCCCATCTGGAGGCCCTTTGGGCCAAACGCCCCATTTTTGGGGGCATTTGCCGTTTGAGGGCGGCTCGCCAGGGGTCCCCTGCCTCACATCCAGGGGCCGGGAGGCCGATGCTGGCGCGCCCGAGGCTGCAGAGGGGGTGGGAGGCGATCGGCGGCCTTTTCTGAGGCTGCGGAGGCACCACAGCGCCTGAGGGGACCGGCGTTTATTTACAAAGCACAGCGGACCGAGCTGATTCACCGGTGACTTGAGCAGGCATCCTGGAGGTGAGGGGGGGGTTGGAGTTTCCCCCCCCCCTTGTAGCTGGAAAGGTGCCGTGGCTGGCAAGTAGGGGGAAAGAAATGGAAGGAAACCCCTTACTTTGTTGACTTTTCTTCTGAGGATGGCTTTATCAGAATTTGTTGGAGAGGTCTGGTGGCCTCTCTTCCCGGTGGTGAGCTATGGCGGCGGTCCGACTTCCTGCTTCTTTATTTATGATTGAAGACAACATTCTCCTCTAAGGCTTCCTGTTTGACCTACTCTATACTCCGGACTCGTTGCTCCTGTGAGCGCCCACTGGTGGATATTTGAAAAATTACACTGACTGTCAATCCCTCTTTCTTCTCTGGAGGTTTGTCTTTTGATTTCTCATCTTCTATTACTGCAAGATGGCTAAGGTCATAAATCAGCAGCAGCTGACATGGAAAAAAATTTGGAAAGACTGGCGAAATTGGATCAGAAGTTGGACAAGTTGGATGATTTGCAAAAAGGATTATCTGAAATTAAATCTGAAATGACACTTATGAAAAAAGATTTAAATGATGTTCAACAGCTGGCAGAGCAAAATAAGAAGAAGATGGGGGGTCTGGAGGGGGAGGTATGGGCACTCCAGAGGGTGGAAGAAGGGAGAGGAAATGCAATGCTAACTTTACAATTGGATAAGATGTCTTATTTTCTCAGGTTTCAAAACGTGGAACAACTTGACCAAGAAAATTTGAGAGAAGTGATGGTTAAAATGTTGGGTGAATTTCTAGAAAGAGATTTGGAGTCCATTGGAAAGGATGTGGATTTGGTGTATAGAGTAAACTCACAATTTGCAATTTTACATAGTTTACCAAGAGAGGTTCATATTAAATTTGTAAGAAGGGAACTGAGAGATGAGATATTGAGAAAACAAAGACTGGGGGCGCTGGTGTACGGGGGCAAGGAGGTCACCATCCTGAAGCAGATTCCCAGACAGGTACGAGAATCAAGGAGAAAATATTATTTTTTATCAAACAAGCTGTACCTTAAGGGAGTAGGTTTTAGGTGGTTGATTCCGGAGGGTTTGATGATTTTTTGGGAGGATAGTAAGAAGAAAATTAATAACGTAGTGGAAGCTAAGGCTTTTTTTTGACCAACATAAATCCTTCCTAGATGGAGAAGATACAGGAGCCGAAGAGGGGGAAGTATTAGATGATCAAGGAGCGGGGGCGGACGGAGCTGTGGTGGCCCTGGGGGAGGGGGGAGGCCAGACCATGGTTTTAAGAGCTAGAACCAGGAAATGAAGAAAGGAGGGGAATTCATTATTTAATGTCTTTTACTTGACATCTTTTTTTCTCTCTCTCTTTTTATTGTATTTTGTATAACACTTTGGCTATTTGCTTTTTTCTGTTTATATAACTTTTATACAACCTGGTTATTTGTTTTGATTTAACATAATAATGTCTGTTGTGTGAGAACTTAAAAAAGAGAATAATAATTGAAATATCTTTTTACAAAGATCTTGAAAATTCAACATATTATAAACTATAATACTGTATATTTTTAACCAATAAAAACTTAAAAAAAAAGTTTTTTCATGCCTTTCAAGCCAATTTTCACAGAAAACAGGACTTGTAGAACATACAGGTGTATTCCCTCACGTTTCCCCCAAAGAGCCCTGATGGCACAGTAGTTAAAATGCAGTATTGCAGTCTAACTCTGCTCACAGTCAGGAATTCGATTCTGACCTGCTCAAGGTTGACTCCGTCTGGAGTTCAAACCTGACAGGACTCAAGATTGACTCAGCTTTCCATCTTTCTGAGGTCAGTAAAATGAGGACCCAGATTGTTGGGGACAATACTGTGACATTGTAAACCTCCCAGGGAGTGGTCTATGGGTGGTATATAAGTCTAAGTGCTAATGCTATTGCTATTATTCTGCAGAGAGGAAGGAAGAAGATGAGAAGAAAATTGGTAGAAGATTGTAGTGTGTGTCCCATGGCAAACTAAATCTGTTGTTCTCCAAATTAACACAACTGATTTTGTATCCACTGTGCACTGATCCAGAAACCTTGTGAAAGACAATATAATGTGCCCCACCTGTGGAATCACAATTCCACTGTGTTGTGGCCCGTCAGCGCCTGTGCAGCTAGTAGCTGATTCAGACAGCAAGGAGGCTGGTTTGGTGCTGTGCCAGCAGCCTGTGCAGCTGGCACCCGAGTCGAACACTGAGGCTGGAGAAGATGTGGTGGAGAAAAGGCGGGGATTCAGACAAGGCCTTCAGAACTTCCAGAAGCTCCCTTAAGTGAAGAGGACAAGGTCGAGGAGCCTCTTCTTGATGCACGGGTGCGCAGAGCTGCCAAAAGGCAGGAGTGGCTCCTCAGGAGGAGGTCTCCTTGAGAGTAAGGCTTGGGGTTAATTGGCCACTCCCTTAGCCTATTTAAGGAGGAATGCTGACTAAAGCAATTAGCAGGGAACAACTTAGTTCACATACCGTCGTGTCTTGTCTTGCTTATTTTATCAGCTTCCTGCAAATTGCTTCTGGGCATTCTGCCACCCATAGTAAGTTTTCAGTTATTATTCTTTGAATTCTTGGCCATTGTTAATGCAATTAATTAACAGCTGTTGTTGTAAAAGACTGGTTTATTCAGTAAACTAAGGTTTGAACGGACTTTGTGTGTGCTGCGTTCTTTGGGGTCCGTAGCTGGGGCAGAACACACTGTCACTTCTTCCTCTGATTGCAATAAGGTACTGTATATTGAAAACTTGATCTGGTGTAAAGGTCCCATGACTTAGAACAAGGGTCTCCAAACTTGGCACCTTGAAGACTTGGGGACATCAACTCCCAGAATCCATGGCTGGCTGAGGAATTATGGGAGCTGAACTCCACAAGTCTTCAAGTTGCTATGTTTGGAGACCCTGACCTAGATTAAAGTTAATGCTATGTCACAGTTTATAAACCATGATGCCTGGGTTCAGACATGCTTCTAAGTCAACTTCAAACAATCCACACTATTACTGTCAATGATATATACCCCCATGCCATTGTTTTATGCTTCTTTAGACTTAAGGGGGGGAAAGGGGGCCTGTTTTTAATAGACCAACAAGGTTAAGGCCAGAATTCCTCAACCTTGGCAACTATAAGAACACTGGGGAATTCTGGGAGTTGAAGTCCAGATACTTTCAAGTTGCCAAGGTTGAGAAACACTGCTCTATGCACTCAAACTTCCCTCAAAAAATTACTTTTGAGATTATTTCTCTCCATAGATCACTGGATTGATTTATAAATGTATATATTTCCCTTTTGCTTAGAGCAATCCCCAAGAAGTGACATACGTCTTGATGACTCAAGGGCAGCTTTTCTGGGCCGCACTAGATAAATATGTGATGAAGCAGCTTTAGACCTTTAGTTCTATGAAAAGGATATATGAAGGCATCTGTGAAAATATTCCTGGAGGAGTCCTATTGTCATCTATTGATTGACCACATAAACACTTTGAGAGATGAAAACCTAAATGAACTACAAGGAAGACATTAGCTTCCACATCTGAGAGGGATAGAGCTTTTACTTGACAATAGGTAGTGAAGATAAATGTGGCAATTACGGCCCACAGACATGGCAACAAATGAAGGACTACAGAAATAGTGTCAACAGACATTTGTGACAGATGTTATAAGGATGGCAATAGACAGGTTGCCAGGCAGGAAAAACAGGAAAGACATTGACAAATATACTGCAAAGGATAACCATTCAAGGAAGGTCAGAGGAGAGAGAGAGAGAAAGAAAGAAAGAAAGAAAGAAAAATGAGCCGAAAGAATGCAAGTGGAATGCATATATGTGCCCAGCAAGAGCAGAATTCTAATGTAGCAACAGGAGAAGGAGAAGTAGGACCTTGATCATCAATGCACTTCCATGCACTTCCTTGACCAGAATGATCTTAATTTCCCACCTACCCCCATTCTTTCTAGCTAGTTTACAAGGCAATTTGGCTTTATCTCAATGGAAGCAACGCAACTCCCTTTGAATAAGGAAGCTGTGTGTCAGGCACAAGAGATCAAGTCTACGTGTGAAGTTTCATCGAAACTTTTATTGCTAAAAGCCTACGCACAGGAATTGTCTCATCTAATGGTCGGCACCTGATAAGAGTTAGATAAGGGTCAATGGCACTCAAGGGATATTGGACTTGTAGTTCTCTTGTGGCTACCTAGGGATTCTAGGCTCTGCGCCCAGGTTCTGCCATCTCTTTTCCTACACTGTGAGTCTCCTTGATGGGTCTTTGAGTCACCTCAAGGTTTTATTCCAGCAGCTGGAATGTCCAAACACATTTCTATCTGTGCATAATTCCTCTAAGTATGTTTGCATAACAAAGCAACCTTCAAGTGAAGCCATTTACTTCCAGAAGTAGGATGGGGGGAGGCATCGTCTCAAAGTGCTTTGCATAAGCCTATCCTATTTTATGGCTGGAATTATTAATGAAAGCACTCGCAAGTAAGAAAACGTGAAAAGTTCAGGATGGCTGTCAAGTGGAATCTATGTTAGAAAGCAAAGAAAGAAGAATACCAGGTCATTACATCACCAGATTGAACCAGAGGTTTCAGCACTGAGCAGGATCAGTTAATCAAGGAACGGCGTTGTTTGAAACTGACTGCAATTGAGTGTGAGCCTGTGGTAGGTAGGAACACCATAAAGCCAAGAAATGTGAGTTTAAATATGGAATCTCCCTAGAGTCTCAGATGTTGCTTATTTCATCAGACAGTGATGAAATTGTTCACTCTGCCAGCCCTGTTCCAGGTCCACCCAACATCTTACCTCTTCCCACTTCATTTCTCAATATTTTTTAGGATTCAGGAAAGTCAGAGCAGTTCATCCATCTTACTTACCCACAGCCTTACAGTTCTTCTCAAGAATATCACCTGGTCTAACATCAACCTTCCAGGTCATGGTGGAGATGCACCGAATCTTCTTATTAGATGTTTGGAGGATACTCAGGGTTAGACATGACAGAAGTAGGTCAAGTCGAATCCCACATAATGAAATTGTTGTTCATAATTAAGTCAGTTCTGGATGAAGTCACATTCAGCAAGATAGAGAAAATCCATCACTCAGTATTCTGGACTCAGTTCCTGCTCAAACAGCAGGTAGCAATTTTGGCTAGATGGTCATTTTCCAACTGGTCTGATCACAAATAGAGAATAGAATAGAATAGAATAGAATAGAATAGAATAGAATAGAATAGAATAGAATAGAATAGAATAGAATAGAATAGAATAGAATAGAAT
>WNWU01000063.1:2095838-2106147 GCA_012654045.1 Ptyas mucosa | reverse complement strand
ATAGAATAGAATAGAATAGAATAGAATAGAATAGAATAGAATAGAATTCTTTATTGGCCAAGTGTGATTGGACACACAAGGAATTTGTCTTCAGTGTATAAGCTCTCAGTGTACATAAAAAATATAGTAATCAAGAATCATAAGGTACTGTTGGAAGAAATATCCTTCTGAGTTCAGTTCCAAGTGGGGAAAAAAGACACAGGATTCATGGAAGTATTTTTTTAAAAAAAATATTTATATGCCGTCCTTCTCCAGAGACTCAGGGCGGCTTACAATGCGTAAAGCAATAGCCTTCATACTTTTGTATATTTTATACCAGTGATGGCTAACCTTTTTGTTGTCGTGTGCCAAAAGTGGGGGGAGCGTGGGGGGGTCGCAGGTGCCTGTGCCAGATCCATAAATCAATGCGCCCCACCCTCCGGTGCATGCGCACGTGACCCCCCCCCCAGACTTCCCCCTGCTTTTGGCACGTGATGGCACGGTAGGCCCAGTAGGTCCATTTCCCCCCCCTCCCCAGGCTCCAGAGGCTTTCTAGGAGCCTGGGGAGGGCAAAAACAGACTTCCCCATCCCCCCAGAGGCCTTCCGGGGGCCGGAAACAGCCAGTTTCCCGACTTCTGGTGGGACTGGAAGGCCTGAAAATCAGTTGGCCGGTGTGCGCATGCGTGCTGGAGCTGAGCTAGGGCAACACTCGCGTGCCCACCAATATGGCTCCGCGTGCCACCTGTGGCACCCGTGCCATAGATTCGCCATCACGGTTTTATACAAAGTCCGCTTATTGCCCCCACAACCGGGTCCTCATTTTACCCACCTTAGAAAGGATGGAAGGCTGAGTCAACCTTGAAGTCACTTGGAAAGAAGGTTTATTGATGAACAGGATCACATGGCTTGAGTTCCTGAACAGAAAAAGGGCAGAGATGCTGAGAGTGCCTTGGTTTTATGACCTCTGTTGGGCTTTGAATTTGAGCTTGTATTCTGATTGGTTGTCAGACTCCCATGGGACCAAGCAGGGGCAACTCTGTAGGCTGTCCTGAGTCCCCAGCTTGGTTGAGCCTTGCTGGGTGATGCAATCTCCCCAGGTGCCATGTGGTGAGTTCTATTGCTAGATGGGTAGAGGACAGTGGTGGGATTCAGCCAGTTTTGCACCACTTTGGGAGAACCGGTTGTTAACTTTCTGAGCAGTTTGGCAAACTGGTTGTTGGAACAAATCATTTGGGTAGAGAACCGGTTGTTAAATTAGTTGAATCCCACCACTGGTAGAGAGCTAATCCTATCTTTGTTGGATCTTGCATGAGGGCAATTCCTACTATGGCTGTGCCTGAAGGCAGTAGATGTTTGCTATGTAGAATAGACTGGCTCAGGCCTTAATGGCCCATTGACAAAGGTGGGGGTGGGGAGCTGAGTTTCTGCCTCCCTTTTAGAGGAAATATTCTGCCCTTTTAATATTTCCTAAAATATTTCATTTTTCTAGGAGAAGGGTAGGTGCTAATTTCCTACAATACAACACTTAGTAATAGTCATGGAATACTAAATAAGCAATCAAAATCATATTAGGAAACAAAATAAAACAATATAAATTATGAAGATACAAGCAACAAGGTTATAGTAATAAGTGGGAAGAGATAGATAATAGGAAGGATGAGAAGAATAATAGTAATGCAGTCTTAGTAAAAAGTTTGACAGTGTTGTGGGAATTAGTTGTTTAGCAGAGTGATGGCATGTGGGTAAAAACTCTCCTTGTGTCTAATTGTTCTGGTGTGCAAAGCTCTATAACAGGGCTGTCAAACTCCTGGCCTGCAGGCCAGATGTGTCACATGTTGGCCACGCCCACACCCGGTTTAGCAAAAAGGGAAAAAGTCCTGATACGTCATGTGATGCCACCTTGACAACATGAGTTTGACACCCCTGCTCTATAGCGTCGTTTTGAGGGTAGGAGTTGAAATAGTTTATGTCCAGGATGTGAGGGGTCTGGAAATATTTTCACAGCCCTCTTTTTGACTCGTGCAGTATACAGGTCCTCAATGGAAGGCAGGTTGGTAGCAATTATTTTTTCTACAGTTCTAATTATCCTCTGAAGTCTGTGTCTGTCTTGTTTGGATGCAGAGCCAAACCAGACAGTGTTGTGACCGAGGCTCAAGTAGGTATTATCGGATGCAATCAGTTCTAAACAAACAGATTTTATTAGAACAGCTGAGAATTAACTCATTCTCAGCGTAGTCCAAACTAATTCAAAACAAATTCTTCATAACACAATTCTTCAGCCTTATCACCAACTTTAGTCCACTTTGGCAACCTGCCAAAGGCTTTTCTTGGCAAAAGTTCAGAAGCAGAAGACGCCGACAAGAAATAAATGCAGCAAGACAAGAAACAAATCTATCAACGTTGTTTTCCAATAAAGAGCCCAAGAGCCATTGGTGGTCTTTTAAGCCTTATTGGAGGGGCCAATCATCTCTTGGCCTTACTCTCAATTCATCCTTTTTGCTTTAGCTGCTCTTGCCTTCTGGCAGCTCTTCTCATATGTGCACTAGGAACAGGCTCCTCCTGTTCCTCTGCCTCACTGCTGTCACCCTCTGGAGGCTCCGGAGTCCGCACATCACTCCCAGATAGCCCTGGCCTCATCTCTGCCTCCAACGCAGAGCCCTCATCCGGGCCTTCCCCAGCCTCCAGAACTGGTCCATGTTCTTCCTCAGCCTCCTCATTGTCCGACTCCGCTGCCAGCTCCGCAGGCTGCTGGTGGACCACAACAGACAGGTATAGAGGTATAGATTCCACCAATGCACCTTACGTACAGTTGCATTTGAAAGTGGTTCGAAAACTACCGATAACCCCAAATCCAGCTGCTGGAACTAGCCATTTCATCACTGTAATTCAAGTTCTGCCTTCACTGTGTTATCTACCAGTGGGTTTCTGGATTCAGTTCAAAGTGATTTGCACTTACCTATAAATCTTAGTGACTCAATGGCTGTTTAGCTGAAAAGCTCTTCCCAGTCCAAGCTGTGAAGATTTTTCTAAAAGAGGTTTCTGAGAGCCTCCAACCTAGAAGAGGTTAATGAGTTAGGGGTTCATGAAAAAGTATGTACTGTAATTGTGATGTAATATTAGAGAACAGCTTCTTTCCGGAGATAGAATTGACTCCCTCTTTATGGTTTTTCAAAACGAAGTGAAGACTATTCTCACCAAAGAACTTACGGGACACCATTTAAGCACTAACAGTGAAACTTTTCTGCTTTCTTTTTTTTAAAAAAACAAACAAACCAATTTTATTGGTTTTCTTCTTTTCTCCTCTCCCACCTTCACCCACATCTATCTATCTTTCTTTCTTTCTTTCTTTCTTTCTTTCTTTCTTTCTTTCTTTCTTTCTTTTTTTTTTTTGAACAGAGTGTTGGTCGTTTCTTATCTTATACAATTAGTCAAATTCAAATATATTTACTCAATTACAATTTTTGTCAATATCATCTTCCCCCCTTTCCTTTTTTTTAAAATATACCTCAGTATTTCTATACTTGCATATATAAACACCTTCTTCATTTATCCCTAAATTCTAACTTTACTATTTGTGCATATTATCCTCTTTTATTCTTAAACAATTCATTCTTTTTTTTAATATATTTACATTTGTTTTTTCAGAGCTGCCTTCCTTCCGCTTCATCTTTTTTTTATTCTACAGCAATCTTTCTCCTCAAACCTAACCTCTCCCTCTTCTCCTTCCAGCTTTCTTTCCCACCTTCCTCTTCTCTTCTCTTCTCTTCTCTTCTCTTCTCTTCTCTTCTCTTCTCTTTTTCCCTTGTCCTCCTCCTCCTCCTCTCTTCCCTCCGCCTTACCTTCTCTCCTACTCTACTTTTCTGCTTTCTATTTGGAGTGGATTGGCATTGATTTGGGTGTTTTGTTTTTAATGGATAGTTCAAGTAGCTGGGGATTTGAAGGCATGGTGTTCTATGATATTTTTAAAGCTTTTTGATTTGTATAAACCAGTAGTGAAATCTTCCATGGGTTTCCACCAGTTTGCTGCCCGCACATAAGTGGTGTGCACCAAATGCATGCTGCGTACACATGTGCAGTACAAGCCAAACACATGCTACATGTGCGCACATGTGTGGTGTGCACTAAACATGTGCTTCACATGGAAAAAGAAATATTTTGAAGATAGGTAAACAGCGAAGGGGGGGACAGCTGTGCCGCATGATTTAGATTCGCTGGAAAGCAGAATTTCCTGCTTTCTAGTGAATATGAATCGCGCGTCACAGCTGATTGTTGGGAATACCAGTTCAGACAAACTGGTCTGAACTGATATTTTTTGTACTATTGGTTCACCTGAAATGGTGCGAACTGGTACCATTTCACCCCGGTATAAACCACTGAAATAATCATATTCCACTGCTGGAATGTCCTGGGAATAGCCCAGACCTTAACCCAATTGAAAATCTATGGAACCGACTAAAGAAACTTGTTAGTCAGAAGCGACCCAGCAATAAAACCCAGTTAATAGAAGCCATCATTCAATCTTGATTTCACATTGTAACAGCTGCAGAACTAAAAGACTTGGTTCACTCCATGGGAAGATGTTGTAAGGCCGTAATTCATGCTAAAGGTTACCCAATGAAGTATTAACTGACACGGTGATCATTTTTGTATATCTTGTTTTTTTCTACGTGTTTCACTTTTCTTCTTTATACTGCTATTCTAATAGCAAACCCTTCATAAAAGTGATTGCATTACATTCTTGATTAAATTATCTTTCCATTGATATATAATTTTATGGTACTACTAAAAAAAAAAGGTGATGCTATTAGCTAGTTTTAGAAAATACACTTTGCCCAAAAGGTTTCCACAATTTTGGCCACTATTGTATAGTGCTACAATACAACAAACCTTTTAAAATAATTTTCAATATAACGGTTGAATTTAAATTCTGCTCCCCAAAACATTTCATCTATCATTTCCCAGATTGGCAGATTTCTTACCTATGGGCACTCTCAAAAAACACAATATTTTTAATTGGTATTGACCAGCAGTAAGGGAGTTCAGGAATCCTTTTTTAAAGTATCTTAAATGTGTAGGAACCATTTCTATATATATATAAAAAAGAAAGAAACCCTCTCTCAATATATCTGTTTGACATTTCAGCAGTTGGAACCTCAGAAAAAGCTTTCTCATTCTTCCCAAAAGTTTGAATCTATTTTTCTAAACTTAACCAAATGGAAAAGACCCTTGAATCAAACCCGATGCACCTATTTCTTCATTGTTCGGAATTATCTTTCACATCCAGGGGTGGGCTTCAAAAATTTTATTAAGGGGTTCTCTGCCTGGTTGCTGGGTGGGCGTGGCCTGGTAGGCCTCCTGAACCACAGCGGTGTGTGTGTGTGTATATTTTTGCCCTCCCCAGGTTTTGGAGGCTTTTCTTGAGCCTCCGGGAGGGCAAAAATTGCCTCCCCAGCTCTGGAGGCCCTCTGGAGGCTGGAAACAGTTTCTGACCTTCCTGAACTTCCAGTGAGCCCATTTTTCACTCTCCCTGAGCCTCCGCACACGTCCTGCACTTACCTGCATCCAAAATGGGCCGCCTGGGGACTCCAGGGAGGGAAGGGGTGGGCTGGGTGGGGCCAGCCAGAAGTGGGATTTGGGGGTTCTCCATACTGCACAGAATGTTAGCTACAGGTTCTCCCGAACCCCTGTGAATCCCCAGCAGCCCCCCCCCCAGTTCACATCTACAAACTTTGTCTTATTTTATTGCCAACTATTACGGCTACGTTACTGTATGTTGTAACAGCGCTAATCAATGGAAGGAATGACAATCTCTTGGAATTTGTTCAGGATGGGCAGCCTCTGATCTGGTGAGAATCAAAGCAAGCAAAATCCCAAAGAGCCTTGAATTAAACCTTTTGATCAATGCACACTGCTAATTTAAATGTGTCTTAGGTTTATTTATTTTTTTACTGCAGATTCATGCAGATATAGAATGAAGTAGATTCATTAAAACACACACACACACACACACACACACACACACACAGAGAGAGAGAGAGAGAGAGAGAGAGAGAGATGAAAACAGTTTAGGACAAATCTATGTTGATTTCTCCCTCTATTGCCAGCTGAGAATGGAAGAGTCTATGTAGCAGATGTCGATTAGCATAAGAATATTTCTTACCTTTTCGGAAGAGTGGTGTGGTGGCCAGGAGTGGTGCCTAGAGGTGGAGCTCTCGCCTCACAATCAGGAGGCTGTGAGTTCAATTTTGGTAGAGGCAGATATTTCTCTCTCTGGACACACTGAGAATATATCTGCTGAACAAAACTCCACCTTGGCAAGAGGAAGGGCATCTGACCATTAAAATACTCTGCTAGCTCCATTCAGTTGCCCAGACTCCACCCCGCAAGGGATTATGGGGTTGTTAAAAGAAGATGATGATGATTCCTTACCTTTTCTCAGCTTGGAACTGATCCATAAAAAATCTCCAAAAAGTCAGAAGTGCAAGTGTTGCTTCCAGTGCATAGTGAAACATACCAAATGTCCATGCACATTTTCCCAAAATAAAAACACATTTTCCCTTTCTCCTTCTCCAATCCTTGAAGCACCTAATATATTTTATTTATTTATTTAGCGTATGGCAAATACATGGACTTACAGTAGTTCAGATGTTAATGTCCAGTTCACTCAGCCATCCAAAGACGGGATGGTCTATGTTAACAAAAAATCGGACATTGGGCCAATGTAAGCTCTTTTTAAAAATATTTTTTTTTAATTTTATTTAAGTAAAAATAATCCATCTTCCATTAAACAGTGTGTCGTCTGGATACAAATGTTTGTTCAATAACAGTTAAAATTTACAATCATATTCATTATTTAATCTATTCTTAGCTTAATACCAATACATTAAACATCTAATACTTTACATCCTCTTCTTAATTTGCTTAACTCTATTAACTATTTTCTACATTTTACTCATCTACTTTTATTTCTAATTTTTATATTTGTTCTCTAACCATCGATAAAATGTTTCCTATATCATATAATAAGCAGTTTGTTCTTTCTCTTTAATTGCCAGCGTTAATTTATTCATTTTGGCACATTCTAATATTTTCCTTATCATATTCTCCTCTGTAGGAATCTCTTCACTTTTCCAGTTTTGTGCAAATACAATTCTAGCTGCGGTTATTACATGTCCAAAAATATGTGCAACAACATATTGACTTGAAACCTGAAATATTTCTGCTGAGGATCTTACCAGAAACATATAGTAAAGAAAATGTATATTAGTTGGAACAGAAGGGGAGGGAGAGTAGAATGTCCCAGCCCACAGGCCAGATGAGTCACATCCTGGCCACGCCTACACCCAGTTTAGCGAAGGAGTAGCATCAGAGTGTGTTAATATAAGGCAACTGGCAGTTGGAACAGAGTTCTTTTCAGGTGGGGAGGGGGAGTAGAATGTCTAGCTCCTTAGCATCAGAACGTGTGAATATAATACTGTATATAAAATACTAACAATCTGATGGTCATTTCAAAAAATCCTTTCTTAGCGAGCACCTAGAAGGAAAGAGGAAAATAGATGCCAAATTTCAGGTTTGTAGGCTTTACCATTCTAGAGATTTTGTGATGAGTGAGTGGTATTTGGCTTTGATATATATAGATACCATGATTGATGACATCAGCAAGTATTGTGGGCCAATTGGCAAAAGAAAGCTCACGGTTGTATTGGTTATAAACGTGCAGAAGAGTCCTTCATTCTGCAGTGGATAGACACTGGCAAAAATAATGATGATTAAAATATACCTCAATGAAAATGGGGCACTAATGTATCTATGCAGAAGACTGGCAGAACACATCCATGAACAACCAACTGGCAGCCAGGAGATAGGATGAAAGTTCTTTAATTTCACAACATATAGACAGATTTAACCAGAGTTTCAATTGGGAAAATGGGACCATCCTAGACCAGGCCAAGTCCAAAAACGCCAGGGAATTTCTAGAAGCCTGGTACTGACAAATCAGCCATCAACAGACACATAGACATTAACAAGAGCTATAGACTATGCAAAAGAGACAATCAACCAGCCCAAAAGAGAACAAAAAAGACTCCAGCACCTCTCCACCAGTAATCAGCACCCAGATCAGCATAGAGCAGTGATGGCTAACCTTTTTGTTGTCGTGTGCCAAAAGTGGGGGGAGCGTGGGGGGGGTCGCAGGTGCCTGTGCCCACATCCATAAATCAATGCGCCCCACCCTCCCGTGCATGCGCACGTGACCCCCCCCCCCAGACTTCCCCCTGCTTTTGGCACGTGATGGCACGGTCGGCCCAGTAGGTCCGTTCCCCCCCCTCCCCAGGCTCCAGAGGCTTTCTAGGAGCCTGGGGAGGGCAAAAACAGCCTTCCCCATCCCCCCAGAGGCCTTCCGGGGGCCGGAAACAGCCAGTTTCCCGACTTCTGGTGGGACTGGAAGGCCTGAAAATCAGTTGGCCGGTGTGTGCATGCGAGCTGGAGCTGAGCTAGGGCAACACTCGCATGCCCACCAATATGGCTCCGCGTGCCACCTGTGGCACCCGTGCCATAGGTTCGCCATCACGGGCATAGAGTAACTCCAAGGTTAACTTCAGACCAACGATCAAGTAAACAATACTCCAATCAAGAATTGCCAAAGAGCCAGCAAGAAATGGCCCAACCAAAGAATCTCTAAGGCTTCCCAAACCCATACAGACAGGCAAGACACCACAATTTAAACTGATGGCAAACAGCACTCCTGATTAGCAGAAGTGGTATTCAGCTGGTTATGACCAGTTCTGGCGAACTGGTAGTGGAAATTTTGAGTAGTTCAGAAAACCGACATATACTACCTCTGACTGGCCCCGTCCCCAATCTATTCGCTGCCTCCTGAGTCCCAGCTGATCGAGTCCCAGCTGATCGACTGGGTCTTCTTTTGTTCCCCTGCACAGGAGAACGGAGCTGGAAAGCAGGTTAGTGGGGTGGGGAGGGAATGGAGATTTTACAGTATCCTTCCCCTGCCATGCCCACCAAGCCACGCCCACCAAGCCACGCCAAGCCCGCCAAGCCACGCCCACAGAACCAGTAGTAAAAAAAGTTGAATCTCATCACTGCTTACTAGCACTGATGATGTTACCTAGTTAGGGTAATAAATAGTTTACAAGAAAGCAACCTGTTGTGACCTAGGCTTCCTCAGCCATTAAAACACACGAGTAGTCCCAAAAACCTCTTTTATTGCAACAGCTGTGAATTATGTCCATTCACAGCTGGGTCCGAATTAGTTGCAAATTGTCCTTCGGGAAAAGTCCTTTGGGATAATCACCAACGTTTATCTCCCTTGGCATAACTCCCAGATGGCCCTAGCCCCATCTCTGCCTCCAACGCAGAGCCCTCATCTGAGCCTTCCTCAGCCTCCAGGACTGGCCCATGTTCCTCCCTAGCCTCCTCACTGTCTGACTCAGCTGCCAGCTCCGCAGGCTGCTGGCGGACCACAACACAACCAAGCTCAGAGAACACCAAGAACTCCACACCTCCCCCTTCTCCTCCTCCCCTCCTCCTCCTTTCCTTCTCCTCCTTTCAACCCTGAGCTACACGTATTCTCCTTTACCAATGTATGTTATTTATCTCTCTGTGTTTTAAGTTCTTGAATTTCTCCTTGGCATTTCTCTTGTCTCTTTTTTTTCTTATAATAGCATAGCTAGTATATTTATTAAAGCCATACAACTAATAATTGCCCTTGGTCTATGAAAATCCTCCTACACACCAATTATTTTCTTTTCCTGTGCAGATCTATCCCCAATATGTATATCTGAAGGGTCCTTGGGACACTCTGAGGTTTTCTCTTTTATTGCAGATGTTTCATTAGCCGAATTAGGTAACGTGGTTTTCAATTGGTGTTACCTAGTTTGAATAATGAAACATCTGCAAGGAAACAACCAAGATCAGAACATGTAAATATCACTTTAATAATATCTTGGTAAGGCCACACTTGGTATACTGCAACCAGTTTTGGTCACCACACTGTAAAAAAGGTGTTGAGACACTAGAAAAAGTGCAGAGAAAAGCAACCAGGATGATTAGGGGACTGGAGGCTAAAACATATGAAGAACGGTTGCAGGAACTGGGCATGTCTAGTCTGATGAAAAGAAGGACTGGGGGAGACATGATAGCAGACATGCTCCAACACTGGACATTTTAAAGAAGATGTTGGATAACCATTTGTCTGAAGTGGTATAGGGGTTTCCTGCCTAGGCAGGGGGTTGGACTAGAAGACCTCCAAGGTCCCTTCCAACTCTGTTATTCTATTCTATTCTATTCTATTCTATTCTATTCTATTCTATTCTA
>WNWU01000063.1:2080808-2092975 GCA_012654045.1 Ptyas mucosa | reverse complement strand
TCTACTCTACTCTACTCTACTCTACTCTACTCTACTCTACTCTACTCCACATGTTGTAGTTTAAAAGGGAAGGCAAAAGTAGGTGAACATTCAAAAGAATTGATTAATTATGATTAAAATGGATGAAGGAACATTTATCCAGAAGACACTGTCTTCTTCAATTAACCTTCCAAAAATTACAATAGCATTTGTGGGTTAAATTTATTTTGATTTTATGGACTCTTCTTGTGAGCTGTGTAGACTTATCACCTATAAGTGACCACAGAGGTACATGCAATCACTCTTACGTATTGATCAAGTTTGATCTTGATTGGACTTTTCAAGATCCTTTTTCAAAACTCTGCAGCCAGAAGGGATTTGGGAGAACATTCAGAAAAGGAAACAAATATGTATTTGGTGAAACAACTGCTTGTGATTTCCCAAAATACAAACTGTTATAAAAAGGATATACAGTATATATCTTAGGTACTGTCAAGTACATGATAAATCCAAGAAGTCAAGTGAGTTAAAAATCCTTCCAAGCAGTGATGAGTTCTTCGACAACCCAGGAACAGAACAGTGAACACAAAACATTTTTCCTGTTGTTGTTGTTTTTTATTTATTTTTCCCTGCAGCAAAATTTTCTACAAAAGACACTTTTCAAAAACTCGTAGCCAGAAAGCTCCAGACAGAGGAAATATTGATAAGATTCCTTTTGGTTTCAGCTCTGGTTAATTCTCACTATTAAAGAAATGTACTGTAAATTTATAAAGTTTTCTATTGGTTTGGAATACAGTTTTGAAAGACTGCAATCATAATGCCAAATGTCACTTCCGCCCATTACTAAAGGGTGTTTTCTGGAGTTGTAGCTGTGCTTTTTGAGCATGACTGTCAAACTAGGGAAATCGGGAGATTCAGGCAGTTGAAATGAGTGTAAAGATTTATTGCAAGCTTAAGCTCCCTACAAGAATTTGAACTATTAACGGTCAAGGAAAATTAGCAGGAATTAAGAATGGAACAGAATGAAGAGTGGACTGCACTTAGATCTCTTGTGGGTGTGCAGGGACTCATGACTGATGATATATTTTATCCCTCCCTCGGGCTCAGCCTGGTCATCTCTTACAATGACAGAAAAATGTTTGGTAATTGTGGTGCTAGTGGTAAAGGAGGAGGAGGAGGAGGAGGAGGAGGAGGAGGAGGAGGAGGAGGAGGAGAAGGAGAAGGAGAAGGAAGAGGAGAGGAAAAGGAGGAGGAGGAGAAAGAGAGGAGAAGGAGAAGGAGGAGGAGGAGGAGAAGGAGAAGAGAAGGAGGAGAAAGAGAAGAGAAGGAGAAGGAGGAGGAGGAGGAGGAGGAGAAGGAGAAGGAGAAGGAGAAGGAGAAGGAGAAGGAGAAGGAGAAGGAGAAGGAGAAGGAGAAGGAAGAGGAGAGGAGGAGGAGGAGGAGGAGGAAGAAGTGGAAGAGGCGAAGGAAGGAGGAAGAGGAGGAGGAAGAGGAGGAGGAAGAGGAGGAGGAGGAGGAAGAGGAAGAGGAGGAGGAGGAGGAGGAGGAAGAGGACAAGGAGGAGGAAGAGGAAGAGGAAGAGAAAGAGGAGGAGGAAGAGGAGGAAGAAGAGGAGGAAGAGGATTATGCCTGGTAATAATGAAGCAAATTGTGTGAATTATATCTTTTTTTTTTCTAATCCACACATGTTGGCTGGTAATGTAATTGTCATGGAAGAGACATTTCAATCCACTTTGTAGGCCAAATATTAGGATACATTTGCTTATACACTTTTTATTTTCCCTTTGGAATATCTATCTGTAAATGGAGTGGAATCAGGTTGATTGCCAAATTTTATAGCAATTACTGCTACCTTAGGGCTGACTTACACATTCTTCTCTTTCAGCTATGGGCTTTTGATGAATAATGAACCTAACTGATTAAGTATGAGGGGCACGATGGCTCAGAGGTTAAAGACACTGAAATTGTCAGTTAGAAACCTGACGATCTGGGTTCGAGACCCAAGTGCTGCACGATGGAGTGAGCTCCCGTTAGTTGCCCCAGCTCCTGCAAACCTAGCACTTTGAAAGCATGCACACTTGAGTAGATAAACAGTTATCAGGTGGGAAGGTTATGGCATTTTGTGCACCTCGGCATGTAGTCATGCTGGGCACATGATCACAGAAATGCCTTCAGACAACACTGATTACCTCAGTCAAGAAACTGAGATAAGCATTGCTCCCGAGAGTCATGCATGACTAGACAGAGGAAAACCTTAATCTTCAACTGCTTAAGTGTCATCAAATCAGTGTCAGAAACCACACAGAAGTTTTTTTTCCCCAATGATGATTTGTGTCCAACCTAGTCCTCCAATTCTACACTCATTGCTTCAGGGGTGGGTTTTATTTTTTTTTACTACTGGTTCTGTGGGCGTGGCTTATTTTGTGGGCGTGGCTTGATGGTCATGTGACAATTCTTTAGGATTTAGCAGAGGTACTGGTCTACCAGGCTTTTAACTGCTTGCAGAACTGTACCAATCTACCCATTTGTTCTTGGAGCATTCTGGTCTACCCATTTGTTTTTCGAGCGTCCCAGGCTACCCATTTGTTTTTTGAGCATCCTGGTCTACCACCACACTGTCTTTTAACACTGATCAGCTGTAGGGCGGCCCTTTGAAGCCCCACTGCAAGAGTTTAAGCAGTTTTTTTTCCTTCCAGCTGATCAGCTGGGACTCACGAGGCAGCAAAAAATTGGGGGCGGGGCCAAATAAAAGGTAAGAATAACTCAGGGGGTGAGTGGAAGGGCCCAGCTCCTGAACAAAGAAAACTGGTTCAGTGATGTCATATTGTCACCGCTACCGGCTCGGCAGAACCGGGCCAAACTGGGAGGAACCCACCACTGCATTGCTTCTATCACTGAGTCCATCTTATCTGGCCAACCTCTTCTTCTCTTTTCTTCCACCTTCCCCAGCATTATGGACTTCTCAACCCAAATGGGAACTTGTCTTGATTGCCAGAAAAAGGAAGTCACCATCGGCTAAGATTTATTGAAGAGATTAAGAAAATCATTGTTTTACTCCAGTAAGAATACACCTGTAAGCTAGGATGTCTATTTAGACGTTGTAATTGCCAAAGTTAGGGGAAAGCTTCAGACATGATCATTTGAAGAATACAATGAAAATGTTTTATCTATGCAGCTGGTGCCTAAAACTATTAATGTAACTAATATAGGTTTCCAGAAACAGATGTTATGGAACAATGCTGGTGTTATAGTTTTGGTACGCATTTTAAGGAAAGCTGTGAATCATTTCTCAATTTCAGATATCACTTTGCTTCCTCCCAAAATGTATTTATTTATTTATTATAAGTAAATTTATACCTGCCCTACTAAGCAGGTATATACAAAAGTGTGAAGGCTATTGCTTAACGCATTGTAAGCCGCCCTGAGTCTCCGGAGAAGGGCGGCATATAAATCGAACCAATAAATAAATAAATAAGCTGTGAATCATTTCTTAATTTCAGATATCACTTTGCTTCCTCCCAAAATAGTTCCATTCCTGTGATCAAGATAAAAAATAATAAGTATAGTTCAAATGTATATCTTCAGTGAAATTGTGGGTTTCACGGGGCTTTCCCCTCCCAAAATATTATTGTGAAAACCCTTGAGAAATATTTGTTTTACCCTTTATCGTTTGCCTATTTAATAGGGCGCAGAAATAGTTGCATTCCATTTTTGTTTTCTTTCCAGTGAAAAAGTGAACCTGGGAAATGTCTAATTCATTAATTTTTAATCACTTATGGATGCTTTCATTTTAGCAACAAGTCGTATCCATTACCGCATTCTGTACTTTATGTTCCCTGTCTCTTGAGCGCCTACAAAACAAGAATACCAAAAGAATTAAGAGGAATCAATTAGTTCTTACTGTCCCTTATATATGTTCTTTTCTCTCTCTCTCACTCTCTCTCCTCAAGGGCTGCATTTTCCCACAATTAAAATGCATAGTTCAATGTTTCCTGCAGTATTCTAGTAATTATGGATTCCTTTTGAATAAAAACAGTGCTTAAGCAATTAAAAAAAAAAAAAACCTCATTACGGAAACAGTTTAGGTTGTGGTTTAGTTATTCGCCACTGCATTCCCCCTAGATAGTCACCTTGTTTCCAAGCATTAAATTATAGTCTTTTTTTTCCTCCAGTGTTAACTTGGACTCAAAGTATGTTTTTTTTAAGGCATTACATCTATTTTGTGTTTTAGTGCAATTGGTACGGTTCTGAATATATAACTCGACCTTCACTCTCTTGACTGTTTTATTTATCTCCCATGAAATCTATTCAAAATTACAGCGAATTTCGTCTTTAAAACCTCAACTATTTCTGTTTAGTTGGACACAGTGGTGGGTTTCAATTTTTTTTTACTACTGGTTCTGTGGGTGTGGCTTGGTGGGCGTGGCATGACTTGGTGGGCGTGGCAGGGGAAGGATACTGTAAAATCTCCATTTCCTCCCAATCAGCTGGGACTTGAGAGGCAGAGAATAGATGGGGGTGGGGCCAGTCAGAAATTTTACTACCGGTTGTCCGAACTACTCAAAATTTCCACTATCGGTTCTCCAGAACTGGTCAGAACCTGCTGAAACTCACCTATTATTTATTATTATTTATTATTAATCATATTTCTATGCCGCCCACTCTCCAAGGACTCTGGGCGGCTTACAACAATTGACAGTATACTAAGTAGCATATTGCCCCCAACAATCTGCGTCCTCATTTTATCCACCTTGGAAGGATGGCAGGCTGAGTCAACCTTGAGCCGGTGAGATTTGATCTGCTGATCTGCTGAACTAGCAGTCAGCTGAAGTAGCTGCAGTACAACACTCCAACCACTGCGCCACCTCTGGTTGGATACTCTATTAAATAGGCAAACTATAAAGAATAAAACAAATATTTTTCAAGGCTTTTCACAATAACATTTTGGGAAGGGAAAACCCTCTGAAATCCACTATTTCACTGAAGATATACACTTGAACTATGATTATTATTTTTTCTTGATCACAGGAATAGAAATATTTTGGGAGGGAAAAACATATCAAGAATGGTTGCTGGAACTGGGTATGCCTAGTCTGATGAAAAGAAGGACTAGGGGTGACATGATAGCAGATTACAGATTAACAGAGTTGGAAGGGACTTTGTAGGTCATCTAGTCCAACCCCTGCCCAAGCAGGAGACCCTACACCATTTCTGACAAATGGGAGTCCAATATAAGCAGTCTTCCAATATCTCAGGGTCTGCCACAAAGAAGAGGGAGTCAAGCTATTCTCCAAAGCACCCATGGGCAGGACAAGAACCAACGGGTGGAAAGTAATCAAGGAGAGAAGCAACTTAGAACTAAGGAGAAATTTCCTGATAGAACAATTAATCAGTGGAGCAACTTACCTCCAGAAGTTGTAAATGCTCCAACACTGGACGTTTTTAAGAAGATGTTGGATAACCATTTGTCTGAAGTGGTGTAGGGTTCCTGCCTAAGCAGGGGTTTTGGACTAGAAGACCTCCAAAGTCCCTTCCAACTTTTCTTTCTATTCTAAACAAAAAAAAAAAATTAAGCACAGCCACCACCAAATTTGAAAGGGAGTCTTTTCCAAGTCAAAAGTGTATTTTTTAAAATCCAACATTTAAAGTGAAGCACTGTCTAAGATGAACTGCTTGTGGTTAGTGGTGCATTAAACTCCCCTTATCTTTTGTATGTGTGCAGTTTTGGAAAATGTATTAAGGTGCAGATGATGTCTTTCAACATGTACGGAGGAAGATCTCATGCTGGTGAGATAAAATTCCGATACTTGGTGAATGTCATTTAGTTTTAAACCTATTTACTTTACATTGGGGGTCCCTAACCTGTGAGCCAATGCCCATCACTGGGCCATGGCCTGTTTGCAGTTGGGCAGCATGAGTGGTGCAGCCCAACACACACAAGCAGGAGGAAGCATGAAAGTGGAGGGCACTCACAACCCCAGTCATGTGAGTGGCCGGTGCTGGTACTCACAGCCCTACTAACACATGAAGTTGTGTACCTGCACACACGTCCACCTGCACAAAGCCATCTCCTCTTCCTACCCCTCCCCCCCATGCCAGGCCATGCCACCAACCTGGAAAGTTTGGGGAATGGTGTTCTACATACTTGTGGTTAGTTGCAAAGTTGTGTCCGACCCATCACGACCCCATGGACAACGTTCCTCCAGGCCTTCCTGTTCTCTACCATCCTCTGGAGTCTATTTAAGATCACGCCTACTGCTTCAGTGACTCCATCCAGCCACCTCGTTCTCTGCCATCCCTTTCTTCTATTGCCCTTAATCTTTCCCAGCATTAGGCTCTTCTCCAGCGAGTCCTTCCTTCTCATTAGGTGGCCAAAGTATTTGAGTTTCATCTTCAGGATAGTAACAGATTTTATTTTCCTGGGCTCCAAGATCACCACACTTGGGGACTGCAGCCAAGAAATTAAAAAACGCTTGCTCCTGGGGAGGAAAGCTCATGGCAAATCTAGACAGCATACTAAAAAGCAGAGACATCACCCTGCCAACAAAGGTGCATATAGTCAAGGCTATGGTGTCCCCAGTTGCAATGTATGGCTGTGAAAGTTGGACCATAAGGAAGGCTGAGCGCCAAAGAATTAAGGCCTTTGAACTATGGTGCTGGAGAAGACTCCTGAGAATCCCTTAGACTGAAAGGTGATCAAACATACTTGTACCCATGCTATATTTCTATGACCCATTTGATACCTATTTTATTCGCTCAGTGCTGAATGTTACATGTCTATAATTTGTAGGTGATTCTGACAAGAATAAAGAAAGTTTGGTTTGATGCGTAAAGTGCAAGACTCAAGTTATCTTCTTTCAGTTCTGAATGCAAGCAAAGCACTCCTGAAAAATATTGCAAGTCAGTTGCGTGAAGGCAAGACTAAATTAAAGGCATAAGCACAGACATACCAAAAAACAAAACAACAAATTCTACCTACTTATCTATCATAAACCTTGTTGCTTTCATGAATGTAAGTATATCTACAAAATAGGAGAGGCTGACATTTGCTAGTATGACAGCAGAAGGACATACAATATACTCATGTCCTTTTGGTATCGGAGTAGCGCTAATGTCCCTGATAAGATTGCAAAAGGACGCAGAGTATTTCAGCTTAGAAGTGAAAGAATATAGAAAAAAGGGGATCTTAACAGCAAACTATGAATTTCAAAGAGTGTTTACATGGACCATGAAACTAGAGGTATTATATTGTACAAATCCTACATAGCTCAATTATTCTGCAAAAAAATGACACCCAAAAATTGCTTGGACCACTGAGCTGGCTCTTTCTCTCAAAGATTCATGATATATAAAAAGATGTCAGAATACAAAATAAGATGCTGAGACTAGAAAGAGTGCAAAGAAGAGCAACAAAGATGATTAGGGACCGAAGGATAAAATTTATGACGAACAGTTGCAGGAACTGGGTATGTCTAGTCCAGGGGTCAGTAACCTGCGGCTCTGGAGCTGCATGTGGCTCTTTCACCCCTCTGCTGCGGCTCCCTTGCTGTCACTCAAAATACGCGTCACAACCGCCAATGTGCGACACCCACTGACATGTGATTTATTGAGCTTTGCAACCCCCGGTAGGCCAACTATGGATAAATCCAAGAAAAGAAAAGTTTCAGAAGAAAAAAGAACATTTAATTCAACTACATATGCTAGTTTTGTGGACGCTCAGGAAATAGTCAGGCACGGGAAGGGTTTTGTGGCTCCCGGTGTTTTCTTTTCTGTGGGAAATGGGTCCAAATGGCTCTTTGAGTGTTTGAGATTGCAGACCCCTGCTCTAGGCTAATGAAGGGAAGGACTATGGGTAATATGATACCGTGTTTCTCCAAAAATAAGATCCTGTCTTATATTTTTTTGAACCGTGAAATAAGCGGTTGGTCTTATTTTCAGGGAGGTCTTATTATTTTGTGGCACAAGATGGGGCGCCTCTTGCTGTCTTACCTGATTTCCAGCTCTGTCTCCCTAACCCTAACCAGAGGAAATGGCGAGGACTGGCTACGCATGCATTTAAATATTTTCAGGGAGGGCTTATTTTCAGGGGAGGGCTTATTTTTGGGGAAGGGTTTATTTTTGGGGAGGGTTTATTTTCGGAGAAACATGGTAGCAGCCTTCCAATATTTGAAGAACCATCACAGAGAAGAAAGAGCCAACCTATTCTCCAAAGCACATGAAGGCAGGACAAGAAGCAAGGAGTGGAAGATCATTACAGAGAGATTCAACCTAGGACCAATAAGCAATTTCCTGACAGTGACAGTAAGTACAAATGCAATTAAAAAGTTAAGACCTAGTTAGTACTTTGAAGTATGACCCACAGAACCTAAGGCTGTAAGCTCAACTGGAAAATCAGTATCTATTGATGAAGACAAAAAGAAATTAAACTCTTATTCTTGGCAGGAAAACTACAGGGATGTGTCCATGTAGACACCTAAGCTGAAGTTAGCTTGATAAGTCTTTACTTTTACTTCTTCTGAAAAGAAGAAATGGTAATGTAGAAATTATTATTATTAGTGTAGGTTGTTATTACAGTAGCCCAGAAAGCACAATCATCCTCTTTTAATGACTCCATAATCCCTTATGGGGGGGAGACTGGGCAACTGAGTGGAGCTGAGTGTTTACTGGCCAGGTGCCCTTCCTGTCACCAATGCAGAGTTTTTCTCAACAGATATATTCTCATCGTGCCCAAAGAGAGAAATGTCTGCCTCTACCTAGGATCGAACTCACAGTCTCCTGATTGTAAGGCAAGAGCTCCACCACTAGGCCACACACCACTCACCCGGAAAGCACAATGCTGTTGCAGAATAGTAGTTTCGCTTGCCAAGGTACCAGCCCTGTTATAGGAAATGCTTGTCTGTTTCCCACAAAAGGGCGAGCTGGTTTTGCACCAGAAAGAGAGACAAACAGCTCTTCCTGCAACATCACCTGAGTCCCCGTCCCTTCCCGGAGCTGCCTTGCAAGCAGGCATTACAACTGGGAAGCTTCAGAACCATCAGGAATCTGACTGCCTGCACAGAGCACAGCTCGTCTCCCCATCGAAATAGTACCCATTTTATCTACTTGCATAAAGCATGCTTTCAAACTGCAAGGCGGGAAGAAGCAGAGGCAAGTGATGGGAGCTCACCCCACCATGCTGAGCTAGAGCTTGAGCCTGCGACCACTTCCAGCATCATCAAGCCACTGAGCCACCAGGCCTCTATCAATGTAGGAATGAGACTTTTTATTGTATTATCAATTGGGACCAGTGGTGGGTTGCTACCATTTCACCCCGGTTTGGGCAAACTGGTAGCGGCAGTGGGAGCACCTGCCCAGATGCTTTTGTGTATGCGCAGAAGCATCTGTGTATGTGTAGAAGTGCTGTGAGGGCACACGTGCCGATGAGCGAACCGGTAGCAGCGGGGTTTGGAACCCACCCCTAGTTGGGACCTCATCAGAAATCTGCCGCAGATCTTCCTATACATCTATGTCATGCCCCCATCAGAGTCTGAATTTGTGGGGGAAGATGAGCTGGAATTGGAGCTGACAGGGATCGAGGGGGTGGCTTCTTTCGTTTCAGAGGAAGATGGGGTGAAGCAAGCTCAGTCAGGCCAGGGTCTTTCAGGATTAGGATGGCTTGTAGGCAGGGAGAAACAGGATGATGAAGAGAGGTTAAGCAGGGAACAGGATAGACAGCTCAGATGATGAGCAGGGACACCCCCCCCCCCAATCTTCAGGCACAGAGAGTGGAGAGAAGGCAAGAACAGCACAGACTAATTCATCTACTCAGGAGGAGAGCACCTCGCTCCTCTTCACAAGGCCCACCTGGGGATTGAGACTTAAGGAAATCTGGAGGAAGGAGATGCTGGAAGAAGGGGCATTTGTTGGGAATAAACACTGGATTCCTGGATTCCTTCTTGATTTGTGGATTCTTGCCTTGCTCCTTGGCTCTCTGGACTCTTTGACATGCCTGCTGAATTTTCTTGCTTGCAGCCGTGGTGCTCTCAGTATTGGACTGGGCCATTTGCAGCCAGAGGCTGTTTGAGGGGGGGGGGGTGTATGATTACTTGGCTCTGGGACTTGCCAGAAACATGGGAGCATTTCGGGGAATTTGGAGCAATAAAGCGGTGATTTGAACTGCCAGCTGCCTGTGTGGCCTCTGTGCTAGGCCCAGGGTCATCACCAGTGGTGGGATTCAGCTGGTTTGGGCCAGTTCGGGTGAACCGGTAGTTAAATTGCTGGCTGGCACCACCCCTTCCTGCCCCACCCTGTCCAGGAGTCCCCTCATGCCCCATTTTGGCTCCCAGGTAAGTGCAGTGACACTCCTAGGCTCAAAATGGGGTACAGGCGGTGCAGCGGCCCCCTGCCCTCGCAGCCCATTTTTGCTCCTAGGGAAGCTTTTTGTTTCAGGGAAGCCTCTTAGGCCCAAAACGGTGCATCCCCTCCGCGGGCTGTTTTTGCTCCCAATGGGGTGCAGGAGGCGAGTGCTGCCTGTCACACCCCTGTCCACGCCCACCAAGCCACACCCACAGAACTGGTAGTAAACAAATTTGAATCCCACCACTGGTCATCACAATCTAGCTCTACCTACCCATAGCATCAGGGAGGAGATGTTAAGTCAGAGCTAAGAAGACTGTGAAGCCTATAAGCAGTAAATCAATTGACCATGCTCCTAGAAGGTACAGGAGTCCGATCCATCGAGAGAGTTAAGATCTCTCTGTCTTCTGGTACGCAAAGCAAAGTTAGCATTTCTTGATCTCATGCCTGACAATATTGGAAGTTCTCTGCAGGATCGCACAGAGGGCTCACCCTCCCCCAAACACTACCTTGGTAAAGCTAAGAGCCAGTCTGCCAAATTTTCTGGCGAGGAAATCTGTTTGAAGAAACAGCAAGACCTCTGACATTTCATCAATGAAAAATAAATAAATTGTCTCTAGAATTAAATGTGAAACCACTCCCTCCTCAATTCTTCTTCACTGGAAACAGGGTATTTTAATGTCTGTATTCTATTGTACTCTGGGAAGGTCAACAGTACTGTGGCTTAACGTGACCTTTTCAGAATTCCCTGTGGTTTTTCACGCAGACCGACGACATAAATTAAGCATTGCAGGAGCAGCAGTAACAACAACAACACCACCGTTAGCAACGAAAACAGTGGTTACAGCCTGGGAAAATAAGATAAAGGCTTGCCTGAATAATGAATTGATACAGTTCAGAATAGTTTGGTGACATAAACGCTTTACAGTACGATGCAACATATTGATGCACGTTCCGTTAAATAGAACTCCGGTTGTTTTCAAGCGTGCCGATGCAAACTTCACAGAAATCGAAATGATATTTCCATTCCCAGAATCAGATATTGTGCAATGATTCTTTTTTAAAAAAAGAAAGTTTTTTTATTTTTTAAAAAACAAAGATAAAGCATTCCATCTTTCTTCATGCAGTGTGTTGTCTGGGTACGAACATCTCTGTGCTACATCGTTCCTCATTTATCTCATCTTTCACATTCACATTAATATTATAATATATGAAATATATGAAAAATATTGTAAAATTCCCCATTTTCTTCTTAGTATCTTTTAATAATAGTACCATATAAACATCAAATATCATTATTCTCTTCATACATATACTAACAATTTTCATCTTATTTATATCGCTATCTTAATATATTTTCTACTTATTTTTGCTTTCCTTCATTTCCAAGCTTCATTTTTATTTTCCAACCATTGATAAAATACTTCCCATATTATATAATATTAAGTTTGCTCCTTCTCCTTAATTGCTAACATTACTCTATTCATTTCTGCACATTCTAATATTTTTCTTATCACCTTCTGTTCAATGGGAATCACTCCACTTTTCCAATGTTGTGCAATTACAATTCTAGCTGCAGCTAATACATATCATAAGGAGACTAACTTTGTTGCTTGTATCCTTACGATTTATATTGACTGTTTCCTAATATGATTTGATTGCTTATTTGTATCCTATGACTATCATTAAGTGTTATACCTTATGATTCTTGATGAACGTATCTTCTCTTTTATGTACACTGAGAGCATATGCACCACGACAAATTCCTTGTGTGTCCAATCACACTTGGCCAATAAAAAATTCTATTATTCTATTCTATTCTATTCTATTCTATTCTATTCTATTCTATTCTA
>WNWU01000063.1:2070423-2080798 GCA_012654045.1 Ptyas mucosa | reverse complement strand
ATTCTATTCTATTCTATTCTATTCTATTCTATTCTATTCTATTCTATATTGTGCAGTGATGATTTAGGCCCAATGCAGGACATTTATAGATATTGATATACTAATGTTCTTAATGCAAAACTATTTTGTAGTTTCCTTCTAATTTTTATTCATTCAATTTCTATTGCTGCTTATCTGAAACCAATTGAAGGTTGAGCCTTGGATAGTACAGTGGTCTAAAGCCCTGTTATTAACATCAGCTGCCTGCAATTATTGCAGGTTCAAATCTCACCAAGGCTCAAGGTTGACTCAGCCTTCCATCCTTTCTAAGGTAGGTAAATTGAGGACCCAGTTTGTGGGGGCAATAAGCTGACTTTGTATAAATATACAAAAAGTATGAAGGCTATTGCTTAGCGCATTGTAAGCCGCCCTGAGTCTCCGGAGAAGGGCGGCATATAAATCAAAAAAAAAAAAAAAAAGACCAAGTGTCTATTTACCATATTAAGCTCACCTGAGATGCTATGAAATTAATCTGTTTGTTGAAGGAGAGGTTGATACCACAACATTGAATGCTATGGTTCTCCCTCCCTCCCTTCCTGTTTTCTTCCTTCCTTTCCTTTTCTCTCTTTCTACATTATCAAAGTTAACTACACTGCATCAAGTTTTGGTCGCCACAATATAAAACAGATGTTGAGACTCTAGAAATAGTGCAGAGAAGAACAACAAAGATGATTAAGGGACTGAAAAATGGTTCTAGGGATTGCGTATATCTAATCTAGTAAAAAGAAGAACCAGGAGTGACATGATAGCAGTGTTCCAATATTTAAGGGGCAGCCACAAAGAAGAGGGGATCAGTCTATTCTCCAAAGCATCTGAAGGCTGGACAAGAAGCAACAGATGGAAACTAATCAAGGAGAGAAGCAACCTAGAACTAAGGAGAAATTTCCTGACCATGAGAACAATTAATCAGCAGAAGGACTTGCCTCCAGAAGTTGTGGGGTGTTCCAACACTGAAAGTTTTAAAGAAGAGATTGGACAACCATTTGCCAGAAATGGTATTCAGTTTCCTGCTTGAACAGGGGGTTGGACTAGAAGACCTCCAAGGTCCCTTCCAACTCTGCTATTCTGTTATTCTGACTGCACAGAAGGAGATCTTCACAGCAGTGTTTGTTTTCTGCATTTAAAAGCAAAGAGACCACATTAGTTTTCACTTGTTTCTTTTGCCGATCACTTCAACCTCCTCTCGTTTTTTACAATGTGCTATAAGCACACAAAAGTCACTTCTAAAGCTTTCAGTCAAATTTGGAAACAATAGATGAGTCCTCTATGCGAAAACAATAACTGTGCTGAAACATCTTGGATCTGCAAGCAGAGGCTTCACAATGAAGGTTAAACAACCATTTAACAGCAACAGCACAAAGAAATGTCTGCAGTACAGTTACATCAATGGTTTTGTATCGGTGTGACCTTAGTTTACATTAAATTTTTCAAGGGAATTGAGTATGGGCCTTTAGAAGCCTTAGAGTAATATAACATTACAGGTATTTATATGAAGAATTTAGTTTATCAGGAATCATCATCTTCTTTTAATGACCCCATACTCTTATGGGGTGGAGTCTGGGCAACTGAGTGGAGCAGACTGTTTACTGGCCGGATGCCCTTCCTGTTGCCAATGCGGAGTTTTATTCAGCAGATATATTTTCATTGTGCCCAGAGAGATAAATATCTGCTTCTATCTAGGATTGAACTCACAGCCTCCTGATTGTGAGGCAAGAGCTCCACCCCTAAGCCACTGCACCAATAATTTAGTTTATCTCCTCCTCCTCCTCCTCGTCCTCCTCGTCCTCCTCCTCCTCCTCCTCCTCCTCCTCCTTCTAGCATATTCTCACAAATGCAGGTCCACTTCGGAATGAGATATTCCTAGACGTTGATCAATAAATCAATAAAATAAAATATAAAAGAAAAGAAATAAAATATAAAAGAAAAGAAGTAAAATAAGACCCAAACCAGACTGTCTTTGCCTTTCTTGAATAATGATATATTTAAAGAGTACCACATGAACTAATGTCATAAATCCTTAATTTTTTTCCCCATTTCACACTTAATGAAATCATACTCAGAGAAACAGTGGTAACGTGTTTGTTTTTACAAGCAATGAAGATGGTTTCAGTGAAGAAAAAATGTAGCATTAACAAGTGAAACAGAACACATGGCCATCACTCATATATATTTAAGAGCTCAAAGTCTTAACCGGTGGGTAAAATGATATACACCATCCGGTGTTACGAAGTGTCAGCATCCTGCTCTATCTCGTCCATCTTCTAAAAACATAGGTTAGAAGAACCATATATGGAATCGTTTCAACTGACGTAGTTATTTGTTGCCCGACCAACAAACTGTCTTAAAGTTTTAATAAATACACTGGAAGGAACAGGATCTTAAATCCCATTTTGCAGAAAGGAAACAATTGCTCCTAAAACAATGCAGCCATAAAGTAGCATAAAAAAACCCTCAGTGCCTGCATGAGATATGGCTGGACTCATGGGCTCAATAACGCAACATGACAGGCCTACTCTTGCCAAGGTAAAGTGTGGACTGCCATAAAGGACAGCGAACAAATCACACAGATCTAACAGCGAGCTTAATCAGACGTCTAAGAAAATCTGCACGTCTAAGTTTTATAAAGCATCAGCACTGGTTGCCTTAGGCAGAGAAAGCACTTATTATACAGTAAATAGTTATTCCAGACATAGCTATTACATTCATGTGGTTAAATCTGTGTAAACATTACAAACTCTCTGGAAATGAACTTAAGCCATGGTTTCTGTCAGTGTATAAGAATTCATGAACTGGAATAGCCATAACAACAAGTCAGCCAATGGGTACTGTTTGGTGACTGAGACCCAGGATTTGTTGTGAGTCATATGAGATGGCTTGGAGCCTGGGCGTAACTTAGTTTAACTGTTCTGTGTATATAAGAATTCGTTTGTCTTTGCTTGAGGACCCTTGCATCTTGTCCTTGTCCTTGTCCTTGCTATTTGTCCTTCTCTCTACCACGTTGCAAGAGCTACATGGGTATTGTATACATGCATCATGTTTTATATCCTTGTATATAAAGAAGTTTCTTCTATATAATGAATCCTGCTGAATTATTTGCTTGTGTGCTGGCTGGATCGCTACAAACTCTGACAGTGATCACACGGGGATATCTATATTTAAAGGGGATTTGCAATTGTTTTTTTGTGATGGTGATGATGTTGATAGTGATGGTGTGTGGGGAGGAAGGTGTTAATGATGATTGCATCCCTAGTTTAGCCTATAAGCTGGAGATTTTCTGTAACTCTGCCATCCATGTACTAATCTGCCATTGTTTGCTTATCCTTTTTTTTTTTTTTTTTGAGTTCAGCCAAGGTTAGCTATCCTGACTTATCTTTGCACACATACTCTTTAAGTTCTTTCTGGGGGCAAAATATCTTGCAAAGTGGATGTTTGGTTATGTAGGAAGTTAGCACCCACCCCTCTCCTAGGAAAATGAGATATTTTAGGAAATATTAAAAGGGCAGGATATTTGCCCTAAAAGGGAGGCAGAAACTCTGCCCCGCCCCCACTTTTGTCAATGGGCCATTAAGGCAGCCTATTCTACATAACAAAGATCTACCTCCTTCAGGCAGAGCCATAATAGGAATTGCTCAAAGCCCTTTCATTAATCATTACCCAGCAAGAGTCAACCAAACTTGGGACTCAAAAACACAACCTACAATGTTACCCCTGCATGGTCCCGTGGGAGTCTGACAACCAATCAGAACACAAGTTCAAATTCAAAAGCCCAGAGAGGGCATAAAACCCAGGCACTCTCAGCATCTCTTCCCTTTTTCTTCACCCAAGATCTTCAAGGCACGTGATCCTGTTCATCAATAAACCTTCTTTCGAAGCAACTTCCATGAATCCAGTGTCTTTTTCCCCACTTGGAACTGAACACAGATGGACATTTCTTCCAACAGTTACTTAATAATGCTATGGTCAGCCAGGAGTGTTTTCTGCCTTTTCCAAAACTGATAAGGAGATGCTGATGATGTAATTAGAGAGAGATTTTTTTTTTCATTTCATTGCTTAAGTTGTCAAATTGTCACATTAAAGAAGTGTTGCTGGTAATCCGATCACATCTGCGAGAGCATTTACGACTCTGTCACACTGTATTTTTTATCATTTATTCCACTGTGCACCCACAAAGGACTTTTGCCTTTTCAGTATGAACAAGTTCTATGCCAAACATTCATAATTAACTAGAGGAAGTTTGATCCACACATCACTTCTACAGTACAATGAAATGGGAGAAACTGGACATTTCCTTCTGAAGAATTACTGTCTTTTCTTTTAAAGGAGCATTTTCCTTTTTTAAAAAAAATATTTTTTATTAAACATTTTTAATTTAACAACATTTTTGTTCAAAAAACAAAAAAGGCTCTTTAAACAATAGTTTCTTTCCAACAGTTTCGCAATGGTTAAACATTTCTTACTTATCCATTTTTTCCTCCCTTATTTCAGTGTATCCTTTATGCACACAAGTCTAATATTGATTTCTTTACATATATACATATATAAATAACAGTGTGCCCAATTTCATTTCCACAAAATGCATTTTTTTTGTTTCCTCTTATGTGATGCTACATTTCTACTCTTACATCTTCCTTATTTGATCTTTCCTTAAAGGAGCATTTTCCACAAGGGTTCTGTAGATGTTTATGACAAAGTATCATAAACAGCTTAACTTACCAAATTGCTGAATCAGTAGCTGCCTTTAAATCCTGGCCCCTACGTGGAAACGTCCATCAAGTCCATTCAATTTTCCAGGTGAATATATTTGAAAGGATAGCAACATTTGCATGACTGATTTGTCCTTGCTGCCTTCTTCTGCTTCCCAGGGCTAAGGGGAAGATAACTGGTCCAAAAATCACCCAGCTGTTTTTATTGTCCTAAAGCAGGGGTGTCAAACTCAATTTCATTGATCTCGGGGGGGGCTGGGGGGCATAGCCGACTGGGTGGGTGTGGCTGATATGGGCATGGCCAACTGGGTGGGCATGGCCAGCTTGACACCGTTCCCCAAACTGCTGGCATGTTTGCTCTTCACGTTGGGTAGACTGGGCCGAAGCTGTGCTGCCCCGATGTTTCCTCTTCGCTCTGGATAGACTGGGCCGAAGCCATGTGGGCTGACCCCTTACAGTTTCCAGAATGGCGTTGCAGGCCGAATCCGGCCCGCAGGCCTTGTTCAGACCCAGCCTTAGCGGAACCAAGAAACAGACTCCTTGTCCCAAAGAACCCCTCTTTATTTAACTACTGTGAATTCATGGCATTCGCACACAGAAAAGGGCAGGCAATAATCCTTCCAAGGGTTAATTGCAATAACAGACCTCATCAGTCCTTGGATAATTGCCAGGCCGAGAGAGTCTAGTCACAAAACTGTAAATTAATGCCTGGCAAGATGTCTCTGAGGCACGAACCACAATGAGCAAATCTTCCGAAAGAAATCCGAACGGTTGTCTCCTACAACCACCACTCCCCTTTCCTCCTATTTATTCCCCAGCCAGGGAGGGGCCACTCAGCATCCACGTGTGCCTTTCTTCCTGAGTTGGCTCTTGGTACTCAGTTGTTTTCCTCTCCTGACAGCTCTGTGCATACGCACATCTGGAACAGGCCCCAGCTGTTCTTCTTCTCCACTTATCTCCGACTTCGAAGGCAGCTGGGAAATGTGCGATGGCCCTGGCTCTATCTCTACTTCCAATGCAGAGCATCCATCAGAGCCTTCCCCAGACTCCAGGGCTGGCCCAAGTTCCCCTCCAACCTCCTCATTATCTGAGCCTCCCACGAGCTCTGCTGGCAGCTGGCAGGCTACAAAGGCCTTATATTTGAAACCCCTGCCCTAAAGGAAGACAAGAAATCACATTTCTTCACTCCAAGCCCAGTGCCTTAGTCATTTGGCCAAATTGGGTTTCTTTCTTTCAAATACTTGAATATTTATTCCAGAAAGGAACAATTCTTCCTTCACAACTGTCACCTTGCCCCAACCCCAAGAAAATCTAACTCCATAGCTACTCTGATTGTCCATCAATTTTTTTATTTTAAAAAAAATTGTGCTTTGTTTGCCACGTAAACAAAAAGAGAGTTCAATTTTATGGGAGACCTCTTATCCACCACCCTCAAAGTAAAACTACTGAGCTCTTCTAAAATCCAACCGTATTATAAACACATTATATAATCTGATGAAAAATTAAAAACCCCAAATGTCATATTTCCTTCAACGTTCACGAATCAATCTTCATTAGATGATAAAAGTGAATTTTGCAAGGAAGAATTCACATTTATTTAGGAAATAGTCTGCGTGAGTCATTCGCACATAAAATGAATCATAACTGCAAGGAGACGATAATAACTAAAATCCTGGCAAAAACAACAGAGGACTGACTCCAGGAATGGGAATTTTTACAATTAAATTTACTCCAATCATTCTAAAATATCAAGCTAAGACTTTCTTTTTCCAGCATCTGTCTCTGATAAATCGGTTCCTTATTTCTATTTTTAGCTAGAACCAAAACAAACATTCCATTAGCAATTATGATTTTTTTTAAAAAAAAATATCTACAAGCTGGCTGGGATATTGGAGCCACACTGTACAAAGAGCAGTAAATTACTTTCCACCCACAGTCATGAAAAATCATCTCATGCATCTCTTAAATCTGAATTATTGAGAAAATAACCTTATGCCTGTATCATTAAATATATTATTCAACATGCAGTTTATAAGTTCACTGCAAGTTCATGCCTCCAAATTCTTGCCATTCTTCAACAAGGGCTACCTGAAAATTTGCATGTACCCAGCTACTTTAAAAGGTTTTTCATTACAAATACTTGTCGGCAAAGATTTGATAATATAAACCGTATTGGCTTAGTGAAATATGACCCAGTCTAATCAACTGATTCCTAAATTACTTCATTGCCACTAGCTTAGGTCCAGGGGTGAAATCTAGCAGCTTCTGACAGGTTCTGGAGAACCGGTAGCGGAAATTTTGAGCAGGTCAGAGAACCGGTAGCGGAAATTTTGAGTAGTTTCGAGAACTGGCAAATAGCACCTCTGGCTGGCCCCAGAGTGGAGTGGGAATGGAGATTTTGCAGTATCCTTACCCCAGGAGTGGGGAGGGAATGGGGATTTTGCAGTATCCTTCTCCTGCCACGCCCACCAAACCACGCCCACCAAGCCACGTCCACAGAACCGGTAGTAAAAAAAAATTGGATTTCACCACGGCTTAGCTCTCTGAGAACCAGCTTCAGCTAGTTCAGTTGATCTCCCATGTTCATCCTGACCCTGTTCCTCCCTGTCTACAAGGTGTCCTCCCTGGCCTGACTGATCCTTCCCTTCCCCATTTTCCTCCAAAACCAACTAAGCTACTCCCTCAATCTCTATTGGTTTAGGTTCCAGCTCGTCTTCCCCTGCAGATTCAGGCTTCAACGGGAGCATGACAATGTACTAGTTCCAGTACATCATCTACATTGTCCTTCAGATATTCTTCTAATGGCCTTTGTTTCCCCTTCTTCAGCTGTCCGATGTACTTGCAACATTCCATGTCCCCTCTGCACCTCTGAATGAACAAAGAATCAAAACAATTAATTCTCTTTATTTTTATAATATTCCTATCCAGAGTTTTTAGTTCTGCTTGAGTCCAGTCCATTATTCTACTCATATATCTACCATATTTTTTAGAGTATATGCTCCGGACTATAAGACGCACCTATCTTTTTGGGTGAGGAAAACAAGAAAAAGAAATCTGCCTCTGCCTCTGAGCAATTTTGCCTTGTTGCAGCAAACAGCAAATAGCCTGCTTTACTTTCGTTTTCGTTTTCAGCATAGCTTGATTAGCACAAGAAAAAAAAAATCTGCTCCCAGCAATTTACCTCCTTGCAGCAAGCAACAGAGCCCTGCAGCAATAGGCAATGGCAATCCCTGCAGCCTGAAACAGCTGAGAGTCGGGAGGCCGATCCAACAATGAACTTGTGCTAATTAGGCTGTGCTGAAGCTGAAAGGGGCTGTTACTTCTTGCTGCTTGCTGCAAGGAGGTAAATTGCTGGGAGGCAGAGGCCAAAGGGTGGGGGCCAGTGGGTGGGTGGGGCTACATTCGGTGTATAAGATGCACCCAAATTCCCCCTCCCCTTTTAGGGGGGAAGGTGCATTTTATACTCTGAAAAATACGGTAATCATTCTGCTTTATGTAATTTTTTTAAAAAAAATATACTGGCTCTGTCTTGTCATGTCCCTTCTCTGTTCTTCATTTGGTTTTTCTTGTAGGGCAGTTCGATCTTTCCATATTTTTTACTATTACAATAGATAGTCCTTGACTTACAACCACAATTGAGCCCCCAATTTATGCTGCTAAGTGAGACCTTTGTTAAGTGAGTTTTGCCCGCATTTTGCGACCTTTCTTGCCACAGTTGTTAAGTGAATCATTGCACTTGGTAAGAGTCCTGGTAAGTCCCTTGGACTGCAAGGCGATCAAACCGGTCAGTCCTAGGGGAGATCAACCCTGACTGCTCTTTAGAAGGCCAGATCCTGAAGATGAAACTCAAATACTTTGGCCACCTAATGAGAAGGAAGGACTCACTGGAGGAAGAGCCTAATGCTGGGAATGATTGAGGGTAAAAGAAGAAGGGGATGACAGAGAACGAGGTGGCTGGATGGAGTCACTGAAGCAGTCGGCGTGAGATTAAGTGGACTCCAGAAGATGGTAGAGGACAGGAGGGCCTGGAGGAACGTTGTCCATGGGGTTGTGATGGATCAGACACAACTTTGCAACTAACAACAACAAAGTCCATTAACTTTGCTTGTCAGAAGTTCACAAAAGAGGATCAACACGATCCCAGGAGGCTGTAACTGACATAAATATGAGTCAGTTGCTAAGCATCTGAATTTTGATCACACAACTGTAGGGATGCCACAATGGTAGGTAAGTGTGAAAAACAGTCATAAGTCACTTTTTCAGTGCTGTTGCGATTTTGAATGGTCACCAGAGGAGCTGTTGCAAGTCGAGGGCTGTGTGTATTTCCACACTACTCATTCTATTCTCATTTTACTAGGAACTAAGATCTCCAAGGTTGTGTTGCAAAAAGAAAGTGGGTAAAACAATTAGCACTCGGACTAGAAGCACCAGAAATTAATTGAAATGAGGACCTCTGAAGGGTTATGCTATTTAATTTTGTTCAAATCGCTAAGCTATCTTCCCTGCCATCGATAAAGTACCAGCTATTTCTTTGATTACTTTAAGAAGGAGATGGGGTGGGGAAAACTGTTCCCATGGTAACACAATCTCTCCCAGGTCACACCATGGATTAGAAAATCATTTGTATTTATTTTTAGATTGTATCAGACAAAAATTGCTAGGTTTTTTGTTTTGTTTTTTTTTTTTGTCTGAAACTGGTCTTTGTTGGGTACTTTTATTTAATTCTTTTAGTGGCATGCTTCACTCAGTCCGATAATTATATCGAAACAGTCCCTCTCTCATGTCAAATTCTTAGTTACACCAATTTCATTGTATACATGATGTACAATGACAATAAAGGCTTTGAAACTTAGGACTTAGTAAGTAGGTAGTAAACAAGTTTGTAAAGGGGAAGAAAATCAAAATATTTCTGTAGCAGCTACTGAAGTAACTTATTTCTGGTTTCCTTTACATTTGTTTTGAGGAATTCATCTGTTTTGTTCCTCTTAGCGGAATACAATTTTAATGACCCATCTGTGGGTAAAATTATGTGCATTCAAGTATATTACGTGTGTTTTTTTGTTTTTGTTTTTTAAAAAAAACATTTCCCTTCCGGGATGGAGAACACATATCTGAGCTGAAATTCCTAGATTTTCCAGTAGTGTCAATTTTTCTAACCAGCAATTGGGGGAATCCTACAAACGCCCTGTTTCTTGGAAGAAGTGACAAAAAGAAAATGTAATTAAGTGTATAACAGTAGACAATAGACTTACTTTTATTGTTTGTGAAGGCCGTAAGTTGTAGAAAGGATGTGTCACCTGTAGGGTGAGTGTGTTCATTGCATGGATTTATGCTTGTGAATACTTGAAATAGTAACAGTAAAAAAGCCCACACTTTATGTGTTACTCCAATGGAAAAGATAGGCATTTAGGGAGGGAGGGAGAGAGAGAGGGAGGGAGGGAGGGAGAGAGAGAGAGAGAGAGAGAGAGAGAGAGAGAGAGAGAGAGAGAAACAAACAGAGAGAGAGAGAATGAAAGAGAGAAGGATAGATAGAGAGAGAGAGAGAGAGAAAGGGAGAGAAAGAGAGAAAATGAAAGAGAGAAGGGGGAGAGAGATAATATAAAGATAGAGATAGAGAGATGATAGAGAGAGGA
>WNWU01000063.1:2051779-2068539 GCA_012654045.1 Ptyas mucosa | reverse complement strand
GTAGGGTAGGGTAGGGTAGGGTAGGGTAGGGTAGGGTAGGGTAGGGTAGGGTAGGGTAGGATAGGATAGGATAGGATAGGACAGGACAGGACAGGACAGGACAGGACAGGACAGGACAGGACAGGAGAAAAGGGAAGGGAAGGGAAGAGAGGAGAGGAGAGGAGAGGAGAGGAGAGGAGAGGAGAGGAGAGGAGAGGAGAGAAGAGAAGAGAAGAGAAGAGAAGAGAAGAGAAGAGAAGAGAAGAGAAGAGAAGAGAAGAGAAGAGAAGAGAAGAGAAGTTGGAAGGGATCTTGGAGGTCTTCTAGTCTGACCCCCTGCTTAGGCAGCAAAGGTTTAGATGGTGGTGTCTAGAATAGAAATCTCACTTGCATAGAATATTGTGAGCATGCTTGAGATAGATCTGAGCTTTGGCAATACTGATGACCCATTGGTTAAAATGTGTCCAAAATGAAAGGTAGTATCCTTAACATTAACAGAAAATGCTGTGTAGTACATAATTAGAATAGAATAACAGAGTTGTAAGGGACCTTAGAGTTCTTCTAGTCCAACCCCCTGCTCAGGCAGCAAACCCTATAGCATTTCAGATAAATAGTTGTCCAATCTCTTTTTAAAAACCTCCAGCGTTGTAGCATTTACAACTTTTGGAGGCAAGTTGTTCCACTGATTAATTGTTGTAACTATCAGGAAATTTCTCCTTAGTTCTAGGTTGCTTCTCTCCTTGATTAGTTTCCACCCATTGCTTCTTGTCCTGCCCTCAGGTGCTTTGGAGATTAGCTTGACTCTCTCTTCTTTGTGGGAGCCCCTGAAATATTGGAACACTGCTATCATCTCTCCCCTAGTCCTTCACTTCATCAAACTAGACCTACCCAGTTCCTGCAACTGTTCTTCATATGTATTAACCTCCAGTCCCCTAATCATTTTCATTGCTCTTCTGTGCACTCTTTTTAGAGTCTCAACATCTTTTTTACATCGTGGCGAGCAAAACAGTTGAGTAGAGTTGAGTAGGAGCTGAAGGGAGACAGCAAGAGAAGTCTCTGTCTTTGGGTCCTGCTATAAGGCTTCAGAAGACAATATGGATGATACAGCAGGAAACTTAAGCTTTGTCTAATGAAAAAGTATTGAAGTGTAGGCCCGAGATGCATATGTATGTGAAAGCTCAACACAAACCTCACAGAGTCTTATCTTGCATACAAGGACATCATTGAGCAAACGATGCTGTCATGGGACATGCTTGTGACACATGACAAAGCCTGTGTCATTTAATGAGGAGATCATTTAACTCCCGTATCTCCTCCTTGCAGTTTCCATTCCACAAACCATTTCATCAAAATTGTTGATTTAAACATATTTGAGATAATTAACATCTGAACTGCAAAGAAAAGAGCTATCAACATATCTGGTTCTTTTCTTTTTCCTGCCAGGGTGACTCTGCCACTCAGAGTCTCTTTGAATTGAGAAACAGCTGACAAATAATTGCAAAAGATGGTTTTATTTGGAACAGCTTACATCCTGATATAAGCTATCTGTAACACCGTCATCCATATCTCCCTATCCCAGATCCTTGGGAAGGGCTCTATTGGTGGACAAAATCCAGTCTGAACATTTGGCTGACTATGAGACAAACCATAAGAAGAAGAAGACAAAGCATTACATATAATAACAAGATCTGGCAATAGCTAAGAACAGAAAAGTTGAAGGAAAAAAAAATAGAAGGAGTAATTTTGGCTGCAAAAAACCAAGCCTTGAGAACAAATGCATTCAAAGCCAGATTAAGCAACCACTTTCAGTTCTTAAAAGTATTTTAAGGAATGAAGGAAAATTAATGGAGGGAAATGAAAATGTAGAACTTTAGCAAATGTCTGTTAATTTCAGGTAGGGACAACATCAATAGGAATAGAATAGAATAAGAGAGTTGGAAGGGACCTTGGAGATCTTCAAGTCCAACCTCCTGCTTAGGCAGGAAACCCTACACCACTTCAGACAAATGGTTATCCAACATCTTCTTAAAAACTTCCAGTGTTGGAGCATTCACAACTTCTGGAGGCAAGTTGTTCGACTGGTTAATTGTTCTAACTGTCAGGAAAGGACTTTTGATACATACTAGACAATCTTCCTAGACAGCATTAGCAATAAAACCTGTTGTGACAGAGGTCATTAGTCACATGTCCTGCTAGTTCATGTCCAGGTAAATCTGGGCTTTGTGTTCTGACCAGTTCTGGAGAACCGGTAGTGGAAATTTTGAGTAGTTCGGAGAACCGGTAGTGAAAATTCTGACTGGCCGTGCCCCATCTATTCTCCACCTCCCAAGTCCCAGCTGATTGGGAGGAAATGGGGATTTTGCAGTATCCTTCCCCTGGAATAGGTGGGAATGGAGATTTTATACTATCCTTCCCCTGCCATGCTCACAAAGCCACACCCACAGAACCGGTAGTAAAAAAAATTAGAAACCCACCACTGACCTTTTTCTCAAAACATATTCACAAGCCAGAATGTTGGATAAGTAGACAAGTTATCCCAAAGGTGATTTTTTTTTTCCAAGAGACAACTGGACTTTCTTATTTTTCTTTGAAGATGTTTCGCTTGCCATCCAAGAAGCTTCTTCGGCTCACCTCAGAGCTGAAGAAGCTTCTTGGAAGAGAAGCAAAACGTCTTCAAAGAAATACAAAAAAATACAGTTGCTTCTTGAAAAAAAAAAATCACCATTGGGATAACTTGTCTACTTATCCAACATTTTGACAACTTATTGCAGAGTTAGGAAGACAGAAATATAAAGTAGTTTTCTATATATACCCAGTTTCCCCCCAAATAAGACATCCCCTGATAATAAGACCAATTAGGCTTTTGAGAGCATGGCAATAAGGCCAAGCACTTATTTCAGGGTTCAAAAAAATATAAGACAGGGTCTTATTTTTGAAGAAACACAGCATATTTTTTTTATTTTTTTTATTTTATTTGATTTATATGCCGCCCTTCTCCGGAGACTCAGGGCGGCTTACAATGCGCTAAGCAATAGCCTTCATACTTTTGTATATTTATACAAAGTCAGCTTATTGCCCCCACAAACTGGGTCCTCAATTTACCTACCTTAGAAAGGATGGAAGACTGAGTCAACCTTGAGCCTTGGTGAGATTCGAACCTGCAATAATTGCAGGCAGCTGATGTTAATAACAGGGCTTTAGACCACTGGCTCTTGGATAGGGATATATTTTTCCCTAAGATCACATTTTTCCTAACTTAATGAACCAATGAGCAGGTAACTAAGTTCTAGCTAAGTTCTCAGCTTTGATGTTTTACCAAATGGCTCCCCCTGACAACACAACTAGATGCTCTTCAATATATGTGGAAACAAGACCTTGAATAAAGTGGTCCCATAAGAAAGAGTCAGTGTAGTATCTTTCTTCACTTATTCTACTGCCTGCACTGGACTGGTACTTTATTAACCCAGCTGCATCTACAGCAAAGACAGATAACCCAGGATAATCCTATAGATATCATCCTTGTTTAGTTTATCAGACCTGTTGAAGTTCCACTGAGGTGAGAGGATGAGGGATGAAGATAGAGAAAGTGAAAGTGAACGAAAAGACAAATACAACAAGATCTAAATTCAATTTAGCCGAGAATTCCAGGATCCTGAAAATGAATCATGACTGATTTTGGAACATGATAGAAACATTTGATTCTAAAACTTAAATCCTCTCTGAAAAGTTTTGAAAAAATAACTCATAGCAAAAAAAAAAAGAAAGAAAAAAAGAAAAAAGAATAAGCATTGGCTTAATAAAGTCATAATTTCAGCCACCTGGTATGCAATCTTTCCATCTTAATTAGAAACTTTGCAGTCCTGTAAAGCGGTGTTTTTTTTAAATCATTTAAACTACTAGCCTAATGCAGAATACCTCTTAAAATGGATGGGGGAAACATTCATCTCACTCTGTTTTATTTCTTTGCATTGAAGGCAAACTTTAAATCGTATATATTTGGAAAAACCAAGTAAATTAGCTTTACTGTTTTGCAGTGAAAAATATACACAGATGCATGTTTCTTATACGTTTGGTATATTTAAAAAGTACCTAAATAATTGGTGCGTTTCACCTTACTATGTGTTTGTTTATTCCTTGGCTTCATATGATGACTGTCCATTTCTGAGTGGCTATCATAAAGTAAACAAATCAAAACAATAATAGTACAAAGCAAACAGCAGAATCAAAAAATATGTAAAGGATATCAGTAGAATTTTTATAACTCAATCTACCCTGGACTGTCCTTGAAGAGCAATTGAAAACTACAGCTGCTCTTGGTAGTGATGGGCACATGGATCATTTTGCTTCATTCAACTGTTGGAAGAAATATCCGTCTGGTTCAGTTCCAAGCTGGGAGACAAAATGGAGGCTGGAGGCTGATTGGAAAGCGGCTCCATTTATTGATGAACAGAACCACATGTTTGTAGTTCTGGTGCAGCTGATCACATTGAGAGTGAGGGGTTTTTATACCTTCTCTTGGGCTTTGCACTTGAGCTTCCTGTTCCTGTGGGAAAACATGTATTCTATTGGCTGTTATAGGGGTTATGTAGAGGTCATAGCTGACTCTGTAGGTTGTCTGAGCTCCCAGGTTTGGTTGAGGTGCTGCTGAGATGATGCAATGAAGCGGCTTGTGTTGTGAAAGGGTGTTGGGCAATTCCTCTTATGGCTTAATGGCTTTGTCCTGGCTTGAATCTTGAGTGAGGGCTATTTGCTTATGAATAGAGCTACCTAGATACTTGCCTTCTTTCAATAAGCTCTTTATCTTTTAAGTGCTGACATCTGCTGAGGGCTATTAAGGAAGGTGGGGGCTGCTTTCTGTCTCCAAGGGCATGTTTCTTCTTTAGGGAAATATAATAATCTGCCTTTGTAATATTTCCTAAAACATTTCATTCTTCTAGGAGAGGGGTGGGTGTTAATTTACTACAACCTTGAGGTAGAAGGTCATCATATCCTTTTTTTAATTGTCATTTATTTGTATTTTTTTTAGAACTTGTCTCACTCAGTTGTATCCCTTTATACATATATATGGTCTTTCTTTTAATTGTAGGCTGCTTAGTGTCACTGAGAAGTTGAAAAGCCTCAATAATGGATTGCATAAATAAATACCAAGGACAGCACCAATTATCATAAATTAATGTCAATCCCATTGGGCACCACTAACCTCTTGACCTGCATGCATGGGGAGAAAAGTAGATTTTTGAGCAGCCAGCAATCAACGGTCTATTTGGGAGTAAAAAAAAAAATAAACAATTTCAAGGAAGTAACTTTTCGTCTTTCCTATTACCTATTTCCTTAGCATCTTACAACTATAACTTTGCTGCTTGTATTTTATGATTTATATTAATTGTTTGTTTGGTATCTTATGACCATCACCAAGAGTTGTATTTTATGATTTATGATGATTGTATTTATGATTATGACCATAGTTTATCACTTGTTGCTTGTATGTACACTGAGAGCTTATGCACAGGAGACAAATTCATTGTCCTTGTCTTTCCAATTACATTTGGCCAATAATTCTCTTCTGTTCTGTTCTCTATTCTCTATTATTTTCTATTTTCTATTTTATTCTATTTTATTCATTTCTACTCCGCTTCGCTTCGCTCTGCTTCACTTCACTCCACTCCATTCCATTCATTTATTAGTCTATTTATTTATTTATTATTATTTATTTATATATTTCTATGCTGCCCACTCTCCAAGGACTCTGGGCGGCTTACACCAAAGACAGTATACTAAATAGCATATTGCCCCCAACAATCTGGGTCCTCATTTTACCCACCTTGGAAGGATGGAAGGCTGAGTCGACCCTGAGCAGGTGAGATTTGATCCGCTGATCTGATGAACTAGCAGTCAGCTGAAGTAGCTGCATTACTGCACTCTAACCACTGCGCCACCTTGGCTCTTAATTTCTACTCCACTCAGCTCAGCTCAGCTCTGCTCCATCCCACCCCACCCCACCCCATCCCATCCCATCCCATCCCATCCCATCCCATCCCATTCTATTCCATTCCATTCATTTCTACTCCACTCCACTCCACTCCATTCCACTCCACTCCACTCCATTCCATTCATTTCTACTCCACTCTACTCCACTCCACTCCACTCCATTCCATTTCATTCCACAAATCCTTTGGGACTACTAGATTCTGGGTGAAAAACTGATAGTTAGAGAGCTTATGCAGTCCACTTACATTTTTTTGGGTCACCTTTATACACCTTTAGATGGATGCAAATATTGGATCCATGTTTTTACTTTGGAAATATCTACTTTGCCCATCTCACCATGTAACGTACGATTCCTCCTGCTATTTTGCAAATGTTCCGAAGGCACCAAGCTTTGAGCTAGATGACCATTTTCCCCAAGAAGATTAAAACTCCAGGAATAGAGCCAATAAGGTGATACTTCTAGTTGTGTTGTTATTATGCAACGCTGTCCTTTGAATTTGAAATGCTGGTTTTAGAAGAGGTGTTTTTTTTAAAAAAAATGTAAATGATTTATTTTCCTTCCCAACCAAAGTTTAAACCATCTCTTACAAGTTGTATTGCTTAAGTATTCTGGTTTCAGTAGTCTGCTGCATCTTTTGCTTATTTTATTTTTTTAAGTCTCTTATTCAAAATGCATGAGTCCTCTGCTGTGTCCTTTTAAGGCACAGCAAAAAGGGGGAACAGCCTTAGAGGCAGATAATCTTCCATATTGTCAGGGTGAAAGGGCAGGGATGGAAACAAGTTACGGCTGGGGTTTTTTATTTTATTTTATTTTGTTTGCTTGTTTCGATCAAGCTTTGTTCTCTGAGAAAGAAGAGAGAACAAAGGGACATAGCTTTACAGGGTGACAAGCATTTTGCGCGCTTCGGAATAAAGTTGAAGCTCCTTGAATTCAAGGAATATACAATCATTTCGCCTGGAGAGAGCAACATGGTCTTAGAGTGACCCCTACAGGCACCTGAAGGAATGGCTGTGAAAACAAAGTATTTTGAGACAAAATATTTCGAGCCTCAGAGAAGCTTTGCATTTCACCTCTCTAGAGTTCCAGATAATAATAACAACAACAACAACAACAACAACAACAACAATAATAATAATAATAATAACAACAATAAGCAGCAGCAGCAGTAGTAGTAGTAGTAGTAGTGAAAATTGGAAAAGCAAAGCTCTGCTTGGCCAATACTTGAAAAGTATTGAAGGCAAAGCTGACCAGAAACTAAGTTGGAACTGGTTAAGATCAGGAGCACTGAAAAAAGAATCAGAAAGCTTTATTTTGGCAGCTCAAGAACAAGCCCTAGCCACAAACTGCATGCAGGCAAAAATTCAACATGTTACCACCAACAGCAAATGCCGCCTCTGTAATGAGAAAGATGAGACAGTCGACCACCTGATCAGTGGGTGCAGCAAAATTTCACAAACTGACTACCTACCGCATTGCATGACCGCGTTGCTAAGATCATTCACTGGAAATTGTGCAAGAAGTTTGGATTTGAGTACAGCAAAAACCACTAGGAACATCAGGTTGAGAAAGTTTTAGAGAATGAGAAACTCAAGATCTTGTGGGACTTCAGGATTCAGATGGACAGGCACTTGACAACACACAACACACCTGCCATAACAATAGTTGAAAAGAAAAAAAGTATGGTTCATTGACTTTGCAATACCTGATGATGCACGGATTGAAGATAAGCAGTAAGAAAAAATCACCAAGTACTGGGACTTGCAAATTGAAGTTGAGCGACTGTGGAAAAAGAAATCATGTGTTATCCCGATTGTAATTGGAGCCCTTGGAGCAATACCCAAAGGGCTACCCTGCTATTTAGAAATTCTAAATTTACCGGACTTGAACATTTTGACTCTACAAAAAACCACCTTACTCGGAACAGCTTACATCCTCCGATGATATCTTAACAGTTCCTAGAGTGCAGCCGCGCGGGTGGTTACGGGAGCGACATGGCGTTCCCGTGTGACACCTCTCCTGCGCGAGCTGCACTGGCTCCCGGTGGTCTTCCAGGTGCACTTCAAGGTTTTGGTTACTACCTTTAGAGCGCTCCATGGCTTAGGACCTGGCTATTTACGAGACCGCCTACTGCCACCAGTGGCCTCCCACCGGCCGATATACTTTCATAGAGAGGGTCTCCTCCGGGTGCTATCAGCCAAACAATGTCGACTGGCAGCCCCCAGGGGGAGAGCCTTCTCTGTGGGGCACCTACTATCTGGAATGAGCTCCCCCCAGAGATTCGGAGGATCCCGGACCTACGCACCTTCCGCCGCACTCTTAAGACCCTTTTATTTCACCAGGCAGGCCTGGCCTGATTCCCCTTTTTAAAAAAATGTTATAAATTTTAATTTGTTTTAATCTATTGGGATTTTAATATTTTTACAGACAAATTTATTTAATTGGATTTAATTGGGTTTTAAATGTTATACTTGTAAGTTTTATTTATGGCTGTTCACCGCCCTGAGTCCTTCGGGAGGAGGGCGGTATACAAATTAAATAAACTGAAACTGAAACTGAAACTAGGTCCTTGGTTAGGACTCGAGCTGCTGAGCTATTAACCAGCCTCAAAGGCTGTGAATGTCACTAAAGATTAACCAATAATAATAATATGTGAATGCAGCAAAATTGTACAAACTGATTACAAAGCTACACACAATTGAGTTACTAAATTAATCTACTGGTCATTATGTAAAAAATATGACTTTCCTGTATCCGAAAAGTCATGGGAACATAAAGTGGAAAAAGTTATAGAAAATGAGAAGGTGAAGATCTTGTGGGACTTTCGAATACAGATGGATCGTCACTTGGAACACAACACGCCAGATATCACAGTTGTCAAAAACCGAAGCGTACAATTTATTGACATCACGGTACCAGGAGATGCCAGACTCGAAGAAAAAGAACTGGAAAAAAATCATGAAATATTGCGACCTGGTCATCGAAACTACACGGTTATGGATGAAACATGTCACAGTGATACCCATTGTCATCGGGGCACTTGGTACCATGTCCAAGAATTTTATAAGATACATCAACAAATTGCAGCTTCCTGCAATAACACCAACAGAACTGCAAAAAACTGCGCTACTCGGAACATCGTACATCTTAGGAAGGTACTTGGTTGATACCTAGGATGCTGGTAGCAACCTGTTAGATCAGGCGCAGGAAAGAAGACAAGACCAGCGGGGTCTGTTCAACAAGTTTTATTCAGCTCTTAACTAAGTCAGAACAGACGAACGGCTGTGCTGCCGGAGCCCTTTTTATAGCGCTCCGGCAGACCAGCCGTCCAATGACAGCGGTTTAACTTTCCCGCCCGGAGGATTAACCAATCCCCGGCCGGATGTCCTTATAAGGACATAACACTCCTCCCCCCCTAGATAAAACATGGTTCAGCTCGTGTCAATCAACAAACGTAGTCACGCAGGTAGGCGGGACGTCTGGAAGCCCTGCTCGACCTGCGCAGTTCATTCTGTTCTCCGTCGTCCGTCTGGAAGGTGGCCGCTCCGGTGTCCTCCGACCCTCGCCCCCGGGATGCCTGCCGCTGGGTCGTTGAAGGTGCCGGTCCTGTCCGTGCGCCTCCGGCCTTGCTGCTGGGCTGCGAAGTGGTCGTTGCAGGTACCGGCTCCGGTGTGCCGCCTCCCGTCCCGCTGTTGGAATACATTCGCTGGTCCGGTTGGTCCCTTCCCTGGCCTGGGTGCCGATCGTCGTAGGCCGGTAAGTCCCTTGGTTTATTTTTATTGTTTGAAAATTGTCCGTTTCGTTGATTCTCGTGATGGTCGACCCTGTCTGGGTGGTGCAGGTCGACCTGGTCGGGTCGTTGTTGCTTGGGACGGGGGTCAGCTGGACGGGAGATTTCAAACGGGCGTTTCAGTTCCTGCGTGCAGGGGTGTCGTAGGCCTCCCTCACCGGGTTGTTGTTGGCCCCCTCGGTTGGGCATGTCCCGGTCTACTGGCGTTCCCTGGAGTTCCTTGCCGTCGGGGTGGCGTTGGGCTGCCATGCCGGGGAGGCGTGAGTTTCTGTTGCCGTGGAGTCCCCTGTCTACTCGGCAGTTGCAGTACGGTAGCGGGTCTGCTGGTTGGCCGGTCATGTCGGGGTGGTACGGTCCTACCTCGGCTGGGTGTTGCAGGGCTACCTCAAACGGGTGGTGTTGTCCTGCCCTGCCAGGGTGGTGTTGCCCTACCTCGACGGGGAGGTTTTGTTCTGCCATGTAGGGGTGTTGTTGTCCTACCTCGTCGGGGTGGTTTTGTCCTGCCTTGTAGGGGTGTTGTTGTCCTACCTCGTCAGGGTGGTTTTCGCCATCCCCTTCCCACCGCTTCCGGAGTTGGTCGATGTGACGTCTACAGACCACTCCATCTTGCAGTTCAATAGTGTAGGACTTCGGGCCGGTTGTGCTCTCGATTCTCCCCTTCAGCCATTTCGGCAGGCCGTGGAAATTAAGCGCGAAAACCGGATCTCCTGCAGAGAAGGCTCGGAGGGGGCGGCTCGCGGTTGCGGTGACCTCGGAGTGGTACAGGGGGTGTAGTCGGTCCAGGGGTGACCTCAGCTTCCTGCCCATCAGCAATTCGGCTGGGCTCTTTCTTGTGGTGGCATGCGGCGTAATGTGCTGTATCAAGAGGAAGTTGTCGATCTTCTCTTGCCAATCGCCCGGTCCCATCCTGGCAAGGGCCTCTTTAGTGAACCTCACCATCCTCTCAGCTTGTCCGTTGCCAGCCGGTCTGTAGGGGGCAGAGAGGGCATGGCGAATGCCCAAACTGGCCAGGAACTCCTCCATGGGTTTCGAGGTCAGCTGCGGGCCGTTGTCGGAAACAAGGACGTCCGGCAGCCCGTGGGTAGCAAATAGGCGCTGGAGGGCTCTAATGGTGACTTCAGTAGTGATGGATGCCAGGGGAATGACCTCAAGCCATTTGGAAAATGCGTCCACCACTATCAGAAGGAACTTTCCTTGCATCGGGCCCGCAAAGTCTATGTGTATTCGCGCCCACGGGTTGCTCGGTGTTTCCCATTCCGCAATAGGCATTTGCGGAGGGGCGGGGCGGACTTCTTGGCACGGATCACATCTGGAGACCCAGTCCTCAATGTCTTTGTCCAGTGATGGCCACCAGACGTAGCTCCGTGCCAGTCCCTTCATGCGTACGATGCCAGGGTGCCCCTTGTGCAAGGTTTCCAAAGTCTTTAGGCGCAAGGCCTGGGGAACCACAACCCTGTCACCCCACAGCAGGCAGCCCTTCATGGTTGACAGTTCCTGCTGCCTCTTTGCAAACGGCTTGAAGTCGTCGGTCAACGGTCCCGCAGGCCAGCCGCGCAGCACCCAAGACATCACTTGTTTCAAAGTCCGGTCTTTCTGGGTTAGTGCCGCGACGTCTGCGGATGTGACTGGGCAAGCCAGGTCGCCATCGATATGATGCAGTCCCAGGGTGGGGGCAGGGTCCTCCACTAAGTCTTTTGACGGGCATCTGCTCAAGGCGTCGGCGTTGCTGATGTTACTGCCCGGCCTGTGGCAAAGTTCGTAAGAGTACCCGGCCAAAAAAATTGCCCAGCGTGTCATCCTGGGCGATGAGTAGTTAGGTGTGGGCTTGCTTCCAGACAGAAGGCCCAGCAGGGGCTTGTGGTCTGTGATGACCGTGAACCTCCGTCCGTATAAGTACTCATGGAAGCGCTTGACGCCAGCAACGATGGCCAGGGCCTCTTTGTCCAGCTGGCTGTAATTTCTCTCGGCGCTGGACAGCGTCTTCGAGAAATAGGCGATGGGTGCTTCCTTCCCGTCCGGGAATTGATGACTGAGGACTGCTCCGATGCCGTAGGGGGATGCGTCGCAAGTCAATAGCAGGGGGAGTGTCTCGTGGTATTGGATGAGGACACTCTCGGAAGAGAGCAGGTTCTTGACAGCTCTGAATGCTGCTTCCTCTTCCTTCCCCCACCTCCAGGAAACCGCCTTCCCCAGCAAGCGATGGAGCGGTTCAGCCACGGAGGCTTTCTGTTTCAGGAAAACACTGTAAAAATTCAGTAGTCCCAGAAACGCCTGAAGCTCCGTCTTGTTTTGGGGGGCTGGAGCTTCATGGATAGCCCTAACCTTAGATTTAGTGGGGTGAATGCCGTTCTTATCAATGAGATAACCCAGGAACTCGACTTCCTGGACCCCGATGATGCACTTGTCCCTCCTGACTCTCAAACCCTTCTCCTTGAATCGCTGTAAAACCATGCGCAGTCGCTCAAGCAGTTGGGTTTTGGAGTGGCCGGAGATCAAGACATCATCGAAGTAAGGGACCGCCCCTGGAATGCCTTGAAGAAGGCGTTCCATAAATGATTGAAAAATACCTGGGGCTGCGCTGACCCCAAATTGGAGGCGCGTGCATTTAAAGGCCCCTCTATGGGTGACAATGGTTTGTGCCTCCGCAGTTTTTTCATCCACTGGCAATTGCTGGTAAGCTTGGGCCAGGTCCAATTTCGCGAATATTGATCCGCTCCCAAGTGAATGCAGCAGATGTTGCACCACTGGAACCGGATATGCGCTCTGCTGGAGGGCCTTATTTATCGAACACTTATAGTCGGCGCAGATGCGCACTGACCCATCATGCTTCATCGGGGTCACAATGGGGGTCTCCCATGTAGCATGATCGATCGGTTCCAGGACTCCTTGGGCGACAAGCTTATCTATCTGGGCGTCGACCTTGGGCCTCAAGGCGAACGGAACCCTGCGGGGCTTTAGCCTGATTGGGGTGACATTTTTGTCCAAATTGAAGGAAATAGGTTTCCCCACAAATCTCCCCAGCTTACCATCGAAGACTTCCTTGAACTCTTCGATGATGGCGTCGAGTTCGTCCCTACGAATTTGGTGGATCCCGCTGATAGACAGCCCCAATGGCTCGAACCACTCCATCCCCAGCAGGCTCGGGCGGTTTCGCCCCACAACGGTGATGGGTAGGACGCCCTGGAAGTCGTGGTAGGTGACCCGGAGCGAAGTCCTCCCCAGGATCTCGACAGGGTTGCCGCCGAAATCGACAAGACGGGCCCGTAGGGGCTTGAGGTCTCTCTTTGAGATGCCCGGTTTCAGACGCTTCAACTGATGCCAGTCCATGATGGAGTAGTTCGACCCCGAATCAACCTCCATAGAACAGGGTGTTCCCTCCACGATTACGGTGGCATGGAACTTTGCGGCCGCATCGTCAATGGTGTGGATGCCGGAGGACAGCTGATCAGTTCTGACTGCCGCGTAGCCGCCGCCTCGTTGCTGAGACCTGGCAGAGGACCGTTTGGATGGTCTCTGGTTGTCTTGCCGTTTCTCGCCCCAGCCGGGGGGAAACGGGCCCGGGGTAGGTGCTTCGGCCCTGCAGGCTTCAGCGATGTGCCCCCGCTTGTTGCAGCGTCGGCAGATAGCGTCTCTCCAACGGCACTTGGCCCTGGCATGGCTTCCTTTGCAGCTGCCGCAGGGCTCGATCCGGGCGCCATCTTGGTTGCGCTCGCGACGGTTTTGGCGGGAAACCTTGTGAACGGCCATTTCGTCGTCGGAGCAGGAGCTGGCAGACGACTCCTCAGACGAGCTCTTGGGGTGGCGTTGCAATTTGTGCACCCCTTTAGCCCTACTCATGGCGGCAGCTGCCTTTTCTGAGATCTCGGCTGCGATTGCCTCCTCAACAACGTCTTTCAACGCGATTTTCTTTCGGCTGAGGAACTTACGTTGCAGTCCAATGTCCCTCATGCCGAAGACAATGCGGTCTCTGATGGCGTTCTCAACGTTGTCAAACTCGCAATTTGACGCGAGTTGCCGCAGAGCCGCCACAAAGTCCTTGATGGGCTCCCCTTCCAACTGATTCCTTTGTTGAAAGGTGAATCTGTTGGCAATGGGAGTTCCAGTGGGAGCGTAGTGCTCCTTCAGCACGTCTTGCAAATCGGCCCAAGACATCTCCTCGATGTTCCTTGGGGATACGAGGTCGATGGCCATCTCCAGCACCTCGGAGCCGCAATGCGCCAGGAACAGGGCTCGTTTCCGTTCATCGGAGAGGTCTTGATAGTTGTTTCCCCGCAGAAACTGGCGGAAACGAACCAGATAGGAGGTCCATTTCTCCACTCTGGGGTCGAATTTGGAGATCGGAGCCATCGCGGCTTGTGACGCCTCCATCTTCAGTGACTTCAGCTCAGTGAGGAATTCTCGATGAGTGACTTAGCTCCGCGTGGCAGTTCTTTTCAAGTCCTTCGTCGCCAGTGTTAGATCAGGCGCAGGAAAGAAGACAAGACCAGCGGGGTCTGTTCAACAAGTTTTATTCAGCTCTTAACTAAGTCAGAACAGATGAACGGCTGTGCTGCCGGAGCCCTTTTTATAGCGCTCCGGCAGACCAGCCGTCCAATGACAGCGGTTTAACTTTCCCGCCCGGAGGATTAACCAATCCCCGGGCGGATGTCCTTATAAGGACATAACACAACCCGTATCAACAATCAGCACCAGTCAATGGTATTTGTGATGCATTTTTGAATGTTCAGCTGACTGAGTTTCATGTTTAATGAATAAAAGAGATAAGAACAACAAAAATAATGAAGCCAGTTTCACTGAACAATTGTGTTACTAACTTAACAGCTGCAGTGATTTACTTAAGAACAGTGGCAAGAAACATTATAAAATGGGACAAAACTCACTTAGCAACTGTCTTGCTTAGCCGTGAAAACTTTAGGCTCAATTGTGTCAAGGTAGCTAAATCAGGTTTGTGCCAATATCATTCAACAGCTTTTTCTATTGCTTTCAATCCTTGAAAACCATTCTTGCTTCCAAAATGTCTGTGCGTTGTTTTGTACATTGCTTCTTCTGCTTTACCTCTCTCCCCCCCGCCCCAAGATTTCATCTGATCAATCTAGCCATCACACTCTCTGTCTTTCAGTACATTCATTCTATCTCTGTAGATATACCCTTATCTCATTCATTCTCTTTTATATAGTCAGATCACTTCAATCTCTTCTTTCTTTTCAATGTGGAAAATCTACTGCTAAATATACCATCTCTTGGAGGAGCGATCTATTCAATAGATTCACTATATTCATTCCATGTCTACTCACTCGTGTAGCGAGTAGACATGGAATCACTCTTCAAATGTTAACAAATACACTTTTCAAAGTGCCTATTCCCGTTGCATTCAACTTATTTTTTATGTCTCCCAGTTTTGTATAGCAAACTAGGTAGAAACATCACCCTACAAGCAGACATGTTTTCCTTTCAGTCGAGGATGTACCACCACGATTTTTCTATCGGCATTCACGGATCTTAAAATTTCTCCATCTATTTTCCCATCTTCAGTAAATATTCTTTTGAAGATTGCTTGTTTTTCATTTCATTTTGCTGTGGCCCACCAGCGGCCAGTGGAGCAGGCAGCAGATTCGGACAATGAAGAGGTTGGGGAGGAACATGACCCAGTCCTGGAGTCTGCAGAAGACTCTGATGCGGGCTCAACTACTATAAAGAACAAGGGTCAACTTGGGAGTAAGGCCACAGTTGGATGATGAATGGCCCCTCCCAGAGGGAATAAAAGAGGAGCAAAAGGGGAATGGAGTTTGCAGGAGACAATTAGTTCACCTAATTGGTTCGTGACTCTCTAAGACTCTTTGCCAAGTTTTGAAGATATCGGTCTGGCAGCTCTCCAAGCCAGATAAAGTCTGTGACTTTAAATTCTCCCTTGAAAGACTTTGCTGAAGGTGAATGAGAGAAATTCACAGTTTGTTTAATAAAAGGGGTTTTGTCGGGACCAAGATTCTGCTTCGTGCTTTTTGGGGAAGCCTAGGTCAGAACACATTTTGCCTGTCAGTTGGAAAACGAACCCTTGAACCGTGGACATGTTCTCCAAAGACATCCATGTTCTTCCTTGAATGTTGCCATCTTCGTAACATTCAACATACAATCCGTCTAACATTGTAAAGTTCCTTCGGTTCCCACACAGCAATGCAGCATCCTTTGCTGGTAAAAACGTATTTGCATTCAAAATATGTAGGTGCATTCACACCTTGAGACAGCAGACCTCTGACCTTATCACAAGCCTTCTGTTTTCATCCATGAATACATTGAACAAGAGAGAGACTATCAGTTAGTCTTGCTGTACTCTCTACTCATTGATAAAATATTTGTTTAGCGTTCCATTTATTCTATCTATCTATATTCTATCATCTATCACCCACATTGCATTCAACAATGTTCTTCAACTCCAGATTCTCTCAAAATATTCCCTCATTAATTGGAAGGGAGGAGGAAGGAGAGAGAGGGACGGAAGAGTAGGGAGGGAGGAAGGGAAGGGAAAGCAGAGTAGGAGAGAAGGTAAGACAGAGGGGAAGAGAGGAAGAGAAGGAGAAGGGAAGGGGAAGTAGAGAAGAGAAGAAGAAGGTGGGGAAAGAAAGTTGGAAGGGGAAGAGGGAGAGGCTAGGTTTGAGGAGAAAGATTGCTGTACAATAAAAAAGAGATGAAGTGGAAGAAAGGCAGCTCTGAACAAACAAATATAAATATATTAAGAAAAAGAATAAATTGTTTAAGAATAAAAGAGGACAAATATGTACAAATAGTAAAGTTAGAATTTAGGGATAAATGAAGAAGGTGTTTATGTATGCAAGTATAGAAATATTGAGGTATATTCAAAAAAAGGAAAGGGGGAAGACGATATTGATAAAAATTGTAATTGAGTAAAATGTATTTGAATTTGACTAATTGTATAAGATAAGAAACAACCAACACTCTGTTCAGAAAGAAAGAAAGAAAGAAAGAAAGAAAGAAAGAAAGAAAGAAAGA
>WNWU01000063.1:2041686-2051769 GCA_012654045.1 Ptyas mucosa | reverse complement strand
AGAAAGAAAGAAAGAAAGAAAGAAAGAAAGAAAGAAAGAAAGAAAGAAAGATAGATAGATAGATAGATGTGGGTGAAGGTGGGAGAGGAGAAAAGAAAAAAAAACCCAATAAAACTTGTTTTTTTAAAAAATTCCCTAAATGAAGCCAGGGGTGGGATCCTACCTACTCTAGAAGCCGCCTAGAACTAAGGAGAACCGTGGTGTTCCCCAAGGCAATGTTCTAGGACCAACACTCTTTCTGCTTTATATTAACGACCTTTGGGATCATAGTGCAAGCAGCTGCATCCTCTTTGCCGACGATGTAAAGCTATTTAACACCACAGACAATTCTACTACCCTATGAAACAACCTAGATTATGTATCTGAATGGTCAAACAATTGGCAACTCCAAACCTCTGCTAACAAATGCTCAGTCCTGCACATTGGCAATAAAAATCAGAACATCGAATACAAGATGGGCGGAAACAATCTAAAAGATGTCCTACACTCTGTCAAGGACCTAGGAGCATTCATTTCAAAAGATCTAAGCCCCGGAGCTCACTGTAACAACATTGCTAAGAAGGCATTAAGAGTTGTCAATCTTATTTTCTCTTGGTAACGCTATACTTTTAACTAAAACTCTAAATACAAAACCTTTGCCAGACCTATCCTTGAATACTGCTCACCTGACTGGAACCCACACTCTATTTCAGACATTGATACATTAGAGAGGGCCCAGAGGTATTTTACAAGAAGAGTACTCAACTCCACTGCTCGCAATAAAATTTCTTATACCACCAGGCTTGAAATTTTAGGCCTGGATAACCTTGAACGACACCATCTACGTTCCAACCTAAGCTTAGTACACAAGATTATCTATCTTAACATCCTACCTGTTAATGACTTCTTTAACTTCAACCACAATAACACAAGGGTTATCAATAGATACAAACTCAATGTAATCCGCTCTAATCTTGATTGCAGAAAATATGACTTCAGCAATAGAGTAGTAAGTCTTCGGAGAAAGGTGGCATAGTGAGTCTTCGGAGAAAGGCGGCATATAAATTGAACTAATAAATAAATAAAATAAATACATGTCTAGAACACTCTACCTGATCCTGTTGTTAGTTTCTCTAACCGCCCTCTAAACCTTTTACCTTAAATTGTCTACCATGGACCTTTCATGTTTCTTAAGAGGTCCCTAAGGGGGCATGCATAAGCACATGCCTACCGTCCCTGTCCTATTGTCCCCATTTATATGTACTCATTTTATGTGTTTATGGCTATGTTTTGCCTATTTATATCCATTTATTTGTGCCATTTGTTTCAGGGGTCCATGTCTATGTCTATACTGATACTTGTTTCCTTGCACTTGTTGACAAACAATTCAATCAATCACTCACTCAATCAATCAATCAATCAGTGGAACAACTTGCCTCCAGAAGTTGTAAATGCTCCAACACTGGAAGTTTTTAAGAAGAGATTTGTTGAGGAATTTGCAGAGCAACCCTAGAGTAGCAAGGGTGTGCACATGAAAGCGACTGAGAGCAGTTGCGAATAATCACAGTCAACACACAGATACACTGAGTTGTGTTTATTTTTAGGAAATAGTAATAAGGCACAGTCCAATAAACAGTCCAGGTCATACACAGATAAAGCAGTAGATACTAAAACAATAGTCCAGGGATATTCCAATAACGAAGTCTTCTTACCAGTTGTCGTAGTCAGACACAATAAACAGTTGCAAACAGTAGCAAACACAGCAAAGAGCAGTAACGAACAGCAAAGAGAAATAGTGGTCAGCAAAGAGAAACAAACCATGTTTCAAGCTCCCTCTTAAGGACATTGGCTACAGAGCTAACCAATCAGGACACAGTATGATGCAATACAGCAATACAGTCTTAAAGCTATATTGAGGGTTTATATATTGCCAACCCAACAAGTTAGGTAATTATCATTTCCTAACAAGATTGGATAACCATTTGTCTGAAATAGTTTTAGGGTTTTCTGCCTAAGCAGGGGTTGGACTAGAAGAACTCTAAGGTCCCTTCCAACTCTGTTATTCTATTCTAATTATGTACTACACAGCATTTTCTGTTAATGATAAGGATACTACCTTTCATTTTGGACAAATTTTGACCAATGTGTCATCAGTGTTGCCAAAGCTCAGATCTATCTCAATCATGCTCACAATAGTCTATGCAAGTGAGATTTCTATTCTAGACACCATCATCCAAACCAACCTATTGTATTTTGCATACATCCCAAAACTTGCAATTATATCGGAAATCGGATTGAGATGGGCTGCTATAGAAATTGAATAATTAATACAATTAAGTAAATATTCAATGTACAGATATAAACTTCAGAATGCATTTAAATCTTCCAAAGTTAGAAAAATCAAGCATCTTATATGGATGGCACAGGTTTTTAGCTTCCTAGCTTTCTGGATCCATGCTGGTCTGCTAGGCAAGAAACTGACAGCAGGAATAAAGTAAAATGTTAAGGAATAAATATTCCTGGCATGCATTGTTGATGGGATCTGATGAAAACATATGACTTCAAAGGGATCGATCAAGAGATGATAGCGGTATAAATATGAAAGCGAGAGATTTAAATATCAAGGGGAAGGTTTGTATACTTCTGGGAGAGATGAGAGCCGAAAAAGTAAAAAGGAAAATGTATGTGCTTACTCCTGCAATACAACAAGAATTTATCTTTAGCTTTAGTAAGGCTCTTACATCTTTTCATTCAAACAGAAGGGAAGGCATAATTTAATTTAAGAAGAGAACAGACTTGGGATCATGGAGTGCAGTCTAGATGTACTCTAATTAATACATATTGCTTCAAACTTTCTGCAGGCACATCCCCATTTCTTGAAGGAAGATTAGTTCAGTTTGCAACGTTCAAACCTTTCACTACAATTTACCTGTCCGGATCAAATCTTGTTAATCAACACACACAGGCTGTGCTGGTATGTGTTTTGTGAAATCGTCTTATTTGATGCAATCCATGACTTCTTGGCCTTTTGGCTGACATCGGTTTTATTCTCCCAAAGGTGCTTTTTTTTTCTTTGCTTTTCCATGAAGATATTTTGCTTCTCTCATCCAAGAGAGAACTGTCAGAACTGAAGAAGCCTCTTGGATGAGAAGCGAAACGTCTTCAAGGAAAAACCAAGAAAGTCCAGTTGCCTTTTGAAAATGCAACTTTTGGAACAGACATGGATGGCTGAGAATCCCCAAAGACAATCAGTTTTATTCTCAACTTTGCCTTAATTCGTATGAACATAATGTGATCCTTTTAAAAAGTGTTAATAACATCCAGTTTAATCTGACATGTGAAGTTATTGCTAGGATAGGATAAGTATTTAAGGAACGAGCAATATTGAAATGACATTTTGGACAACATCGCATCTCTGTCTCCATAGGTTTAGTTCTGCCTGGGATCAGCATAACTTCTTCCTAAATTATGCAACTGTTTTTCTAGATTCTAATAAGCTCTTTTCTGGAAATCTGGATATTTATGTCATCCTGATGAAGCTGTACTGCATGAACACGGACTAAAATTATGTTGTCGTGCTTTGTAAGCTGATACTCTTTAACGCAAACTGTAGGTTAGCACTAAAAATACATGATTGAACATCTAAACTAATATTATCCCGAAAAACATCATAATTCCATTGCATCCACTGGAAGAAGTACAAAATCCGTGAAGGCATGGTTAAGCCCATGAAGTGAGGAGAAATACTTAGCAAACATCATCTTCCCTAACGCAATTTGCCTGTATTTTCACCTAACTTTCAAAAGAAATCCAACCGGTGTACCTTCTCATGCATATCCATCAGAACCATCCGTTGAAAAATCAATGCAATGTCCAATCAACTGCTCCAAAATTTCTATACACAAATGCACATTGGGGAAATTATCATACAAAAATATGCACTGGGGAAAAAGTTATATACATTAGAAATGCATATGTTAAGAACACTGGATATCCCCCTATCCCTAATTTGGAAATGAAATAGCAATAACGCTTAGACTTATAAACCACTTCACAGTGCTTTACAGCCCTCTCTAAGCGGTTTACAGAGTCAGGCTCTTTCCCCCAACAATCTGGGTCCTCATTTTACAGATCTCGGAAGGATGGAAGGCTGAGTCAACCTTGAGCCAGTGAGAATCGAACTGCTGGCAGTTAACAGTCAGCAGAAGTAGCCTGCAGTACTGCATTCTAACCACTGCACCACCACGGCTCTTATGGACAACCTCACAGATGTATGATTGACAGTTACCTTACGGTATTGCCTTTTTTTCTTTAAATTTATTTTTTATTTTTATTCATAAACATTTTGAATACAGTGTATTGTCAGTGTATATCATTTATAAAAGAAAAACATAGAAAAAATATTGACACATATTGGTAACAATGGTAATAATGTAACAGAATAGTTTTAACGAAATGTCTCTTTATATTGGCTTATTTATAATTCTGTTAAGTATATTGGCATATTTATAGTTGTAAACCATCTTTATCTTTAATTCATACGTAGCTATAATTTTTCTCCATGTAATTTCTACCTCTTATCTCTAACCACTCTTAAAATTTATTCCATATCAAGCAATATTCTGTGTCATCCTTGTCTTTTATTTTTAAAGTCAGTCTGTCCATCTCAGCACAGTCTAACATTTTCCAAATTATATCCTCGTCTGGTGGAATATGTTCCTTTTTCCAGTATTTTGCAAATATGATCCTTGCTGCTGTCAGTACATGCAAAACTGAATAGGTAGTCCCTTTGTCATAACCCTCTGTCATTATACCTAACAGAAATATACCTAACCTTTACAGTATTGTCATAGAGACCAAGGTTTTCTTTCTTCAGAGGTAGCTATCTATTTATCATCAACAATCCCAAAGCAATCTTATTTTTAAAACTTTCTGCAATCTTGCGTAGCTTCTTCTCTGGTAATATTGTACTACTAACTAGAGAATACAAAACATTTGCTAGACCAATTCTTGAATACAGCTCATCTGTCTGGAACCCGCACTGCATATCGGACATAAATACAATTGAGAGAGTCCAGAGATATTTTATGAGAAGAGTTGTCCATTCCTCTACCCGCAATAAAATACCTTATGCCACCAGACTCCAAATTTTGGGCTTAGACAACTTAGAACTTCACCGTCTTTGGTCTGACCTAAGTGTAGTACATAAAATTATCTGCCATAATGTCCTACTTGTCAATGACTACTTCAGTTTTAACCACAACAATACACGAGTACACAATATATACAAATTCAAGGTAAACCGCTCCAAACTCGATTGCAGAAAATACAACCTTAGTAACGGAGTGGTCAATGCCTGGAATGCACTACCTGACTCTGTGGTTTCTTCCCCAAACCCCCAAAACTTTAACCTTAAACTATCTACTGTTGACCTCACCCCATTCCTAAGAGGTCTGTAAGGGGCGTGCATAAGCGCACCAGCGTGCCTACCGTCCCTATCCTAATATTTCTTTTTACTCTTACTCTTTTCATCTATTCAAATTATGTTTATACTTTTACCTGTTATCTTATGTATGCTTGACAAACTGAATAAATAAATAAAATAAAAACAAATTTCTTAATGGGAGAGAGAAACTCTTGTGGAAACAATACTTTGTGATCACACAACATCTGCTACATTGAAAAAGAGCAAAGCCAGAAGTTTTTAGCTGCTTTACAGCTTTTAAAAGAAATAAATAACAAGGGAGGCGGGAGAGCAGAGAGAGAGAGGAAAACACATCTCTGGCTGTTTTATAAATGAGTGTTAAATCATTTTGTCTCTACCTCTACCTGGTTATGGATCGCGCCCAGCCTTTTGAACTTTTGATCCCGTATCAATTCACCCAGGTTTTAATTTGAATGGGTGCCTCTAGCTCATTTTTAATTACTGCCCTGTGTTTATTGTGTTGTTTTACGGTTTAAAAATATACGCAGTAAATTTCACGGTGCATGCACAACTGCTCTTATCTAATTGTAAATTGTGAATCGGGATAGTTATTTAACTATGAATATATAAGCGAAGGGAGGAAAGAGTAAATAAGATAAAATATCACTCCACTCTGTATCCTTCCCAAGTTGAGCAGGGAGAGAGAGAGTGCCGTTAAAACAGTTTGTTATGCAGAAAAGAGCAGAGCAATATCCAGGAACAAAGCAGAACTGTCTTTCCAATAAAATAATAAGCAATATCAAATTCTAATATATGCAAGTGTTGGATCTGGCTTCTTCTGCAGTTCATAATAGGTTTTTTTTTCCTTTTCTTTACTAAGCTCTTGAAATTGAAACTAGCTGGTAATGTTGGAGAGCAAAGTTTTGTTTTTGTGTTCTGTGTGTACGTCTTCCTGGGTGGGGTGATTGATGGGTTGATGGAGTGATGCTGCTTCAAAATCGCAATTGCATTATTTAAGAAAATGGGGCCAGACCTGTTGAATGGCTTTATGCATCTGTGTGAAACAAAGCAACAGAGTTACCTTTCAAAAGTCTCTTGAGTTATTTTAGCTCCTTTAAGAAAAAGGAGGCAAATAATTACTGGCTGCTAGTACACCTAGCAAATCTTGTTCCCCTCTTTTCCACTCTCGGTGACTGCCTGCCAATGCAAGCAAACATTACCGTCAATACGAATTAAGCACCCTGGCTTCTTGCATCCATCTTGTGACACAGTAAATACAGCAAGAACTTCAGCTTTGCACAGGATACACTCATTTTAGGCCCTGTCATGTTGCGGTGGAAACATTGACAGGAAATGCCTGGTTGGGAGTAGACGGATAAGACCGAAGTAATATGTAGCTATGTATACACGGTGTGTATGCACAGTGGCTCAGGGGCTAAGACGCTGAGCTTGTCGATCGAAAGGTCGGCAGTTCAGCGGTTCAAATCCCTAGTGCCGCGTAACGGGGTGAGCTCCCGTTACTTGTCCCAGCTTCTGCCAACCTAGCAGTTTGAAAGCACGTAAAAAATGCAAGTAGAAAAATAGGGACCACCTTTGGTGGGAAGGTAATAGCGTTCCATGCACCTTTGGTATTTAGTCATGCTGGCCACATGACCATGGAGACATCTTCAGACAGCGCTGGCTCTTCGGCTTTGAAACAGAGATGAGCACCACCCCCTAGAGTCAGGAATGACTAGCACATATGTGCAAGTGGAACCTTTACCTTTACCTTTTACCTGTGCAAGAAACAGAAATAAGAATGAAAATACCGAGACACAGAATGCAAATTTTGTTATGTTTTGTTGAATGAGTAACGAAGGCGGAGATTGAAAGCTAACAGGACAGGGGATTTATAGAGATAAATAATTTTCATTAACATCTTCATGGGCCTTTTGCAAAGCATAAAGAAAGGAGACCCAGATTATGTCTGATATTTAATGCATGTTCTAAAGTAAAAACAAATGCATGCCAAATTTTTCACACTGTTTGAGGCACACATACAGAAAATAAATTGACTTAAATACTTTTTTTTTTGCTTCCTAGCTTATATAGCCATGGAAATCAATGCCTTTGGAATATCAACATGAAAATGTTTTCAAACATTCACTCAAATATTGTCCACTGATCGATATATCAATTTGCTAACAAACCACATATATACAGCATACTGGCCAACTCAGCATAGATTCTGCTCCACGTTTTTCAAACTACAGTTTCCTCTATTCTTACTCATTGTGATCCATCTCGTCATCATTTTGTTTCCAAAAAGACTGCTATAAAGAACGAAAAGGCTTGAAAAGCCTCATTTCTTAACAGGCTGATCACCCCATACTCATTAGCTGAAAAAAAAAATCAGCTAAGTGTGGTAAAAATTGGTAAATTATAATATAAATGACTGAAATGTAAAGATCAAGTAAAATGTAGTTGAAATAAAGAAGATAGATAGCAATATGGAATAAGATAAAGTTAAAATGTGTACAAATAGTAAATATTAAGAAAGGATCACTATGAAAGGGCTGTAAAAAGAGTTTATGTATATCAATGTTGTATGTATGTGTTTTGTTTTAATGTGTTTACAATAAAAAAAATTAAAAATTAAAAAAAATCAGCTAAGTGTAATGATACTAATATAAGAAAGCATATTTTTTATCCCAAATCCTTCGGTGATTATTTATTATTTGTTCTTTTTCTTTTTTTTTTAGAAAACACTGCATAAGTTTAATTCTTTATATAAGGAGAAAATAACTTTCACTTCGTTCTGTACAAAGTTAGCACCCACCCCTCTCCTAGAAGAATGAAATATTTTAAGAAATATTATAAAAGGCAGAATATTATATTTCCCTAAAGGAGAAACGTGCTCTTGGAAAGCACCTTTTTTAATACCCCCAGCAGGACTGGGCCAGCCTATCTACAAGACAAAAGACTTTCAGCTCCAGGCTGATGGGATTAAGACATGGCCCTTCAGGACATAATAGGACCATTTAGCAGAAGACACAGAGCTCACTGCATTGCACAGTCTCCTAAGGACATTGCATCACTCAGCAAACTTCAACCAAACCTGGGAGCTCAGACAAGCATAACTCCATAGGAATCTGACAACAGCCAATAGAATATATGTTGTTGCACAGGAACAGGAAGTTCAAGTTCAAAGCCCAAGAGAAGGTATAAAAGCCACTCGCTCTCAACTCCATGTGGTCAGCTGCCCAGGACCATCCATGTGGTTTCTGCTTTACCATTAAACCATCTTTCCAATCAGCCTCCAGCCTCCATTTTGTCTCCCGACTTGGAACTGGAACTGGATATTTCTTTCAACAATTCATTGCTCATGTATTATGGTTAGTTGCACAGTCAGCCAGATGTTTGGACTGGATTTGGCATTTTTTCCCTATCTATTCAATCTTTCCCAAAGACTTGGAATAGGCAGATGTTGATGTTTGATAGTGTTCGATGGATTACCACAGGATGTGAGCTGTTCCAAGTCAAACTGCCTTTTGCAATTGACTGATGGTGAATTTGTCAACGCTGATGGTGTTCAAATTGTTGTCATTATCTTATTCTTTGTTCACTTTTAGTAATGCAAAGACTTTCTTGAGTCAAGTAGGACTCTTAGAGATTATATGGGCTCATACATTTTCGAATATTCTCAATATTATTGTTACTACTATTATTATTATATTTATATACTACTTTTCTTCAGAAGTGGAATTCAGCCGGTTCAGACCGGTTCGCCCGAAATGGTAGCGGAAATTATGGGTGGGCCCGGCCATCCACTCCAGCTCTATGCCATCCTATTTAGGTACTTTTTTAGCCGTGCACATGCGTGCAACCATGTGCGCACAAGCTCACATTTGTGAACCGGTAAGGAAGATAAGTGAATACCCCCCCTGCTTTCTTCTAGAGGATGGCATACATAACAGATCCTCATCCAATTTTATCTCCACATCATCAAATCTATGCATTAGATTGGGGTGCCAGTCCAACCCTTAAACCATTATATTACTTTAGTTCTCAGACCAGACATTGATTGTCAAATCCCTGAAGGAAATATGACCTTTTTTTAAAAAAAAAGGAGAGGACAATACTTGAAGTCTCCCAATTATCATTCTCTAGCAACTGAAACTTAGTAAATAATTCATAGCAACGTATCGATTCAGTTCACCCTTTTTTTGTTTCTTTTTCATTTTATTTATTTTGGACTGGAGATTGTCTTGAATGACTTTCCTCCTGACCTACATGAAGGTGAATCTCGATCAGAAGTACTGAACTCAGATTTCTAAGCTGGCATTTGTTCAGTTTATGCTTCTTATGGTAGCGATTCACATTGAGCCGATCAACATTACGTTATTGGACGGGAGATAGTTTAGTTGCTACAGAACAGGAAGGATTGAACTGAAAAGTAAAATATGACAAGGCCAACGTGGAGTGCTCTCCCAAGGGGGAAAATATCTGTTAATTCAAATGTACGATCTTTTTAACAATTGTCAGTTACCCACAGAGATGTATTGCAATACAAAGTCAGAAATACGGACAGGGTTTATATACCTCTAACTTCCTCTAATGTGTATCCAGGTATCTTTTGAATATATATATACTTTTAATTATTGCATTACGGGGGTATTGACTGGGGGCTTCAGAGGGTC
>WNWU01000063.1:2020733-2034219 GCA_012654045.1 Ptyas mucosa | reverse complement strand
ATAGAATAGAATAGAATAGAATAGAATAGAATAGAATAGAATAGAATTCTTTATTGGCCAAGTGTGATTGGACACACAAGCAATTTGTTTTTGGTGCATATGCTCTCAGTTTACATAAAAAGAAAAGATACATTCAACAAGAATCATAAAGTACAACACTTAATGATAGTCATAGGGTACAAATAAGCAATCCAATCATACTAGGAAACAATAGACAGCCAGCCAGATGGACGGACGGATGGATGGACGGACAGACAGACAGACAGACAGACAAGAGAAATAGATGATAGATGGTAGATGGTAGATGGTAGATGGTAGATGGTAGATGGTAGATGGTAGATGATAGATGATAGATGATAGATCAGTGATGGCTAACCTTTTGGCCATCGCGTACCAAAAGTGGGGGGGAGCACGGGGGGTCGAGTGCACGCGTGCCCATACCCATAATTCAATGTGCCCCACCCCCATGCATGCACACGCAATCCCCCCACACGACCCCCGCTTTTGGCATGTGATAGCACAGTGGGCCCGCTAGGCCTGTTTTTTTGCCCTCCCCAGGCTCCAGAGGCTTTCTAGGAGCTTGGAGAGGGCGAAAATGGTCTTCCCCACCCCACTGGAGGCCAGAAACCACCAGTTTCCCAATTTCTGGTGGGCCTGAAAGGCCCAAATATCAGCTGGTTGGCGTACGCATTCATGCTGGAGCTGAGCTAGGGCAACGCTCATGTGCCCACAGATATGGCTCCGCGTGCCACCTGTGGCACGCATGCCATAGGTTCGCCATCACGGTGATAGATGATAGATGATAGATGATAGATGATAGATGATAGATGATAGATGATAGATGATAGATTTTTTTATTATTATTATTATGTATATGCCGCCCTTCTCCAGAGACTCAGGGCGGCTTACAATGCATTAAGCAATAGCCTTCATAATTTTGTATATTTTATAAAAAGTCAGCTTATTGCCCCCACAAACCGGGTCCTCATTTTACCCACCTTAGAAAGGATGGAAGGCTGAGTCAACCTTGAGCCTGGTGAGATTCGAACTTACAGTAATTGCAGGCAGCTGGATGTTAAATGCTGCCTTGTAGGAGGCATTAGCCTCCTATGCCACTCAGATGATAGATGATAGATGATAGAGAAAGAGGTAGAGAGGATAGATAAACAAAGACAGCGAACTCACAAATGAGTAAAGTTAAAAATATCTAGATACCCCATCCTAGTGTGATTTGTGCATAGTGAAGTGACATAATACAATCCTATCCTGCTTGACCCGCAGTGTTCAGCTCCAATTCTCAGTGACCCTGGTCTCCAGCTGTCCTTGCTACATGACTAGTTGATGTGTTATGAGACTTCTCTCATCCATGAACACATTTAGGTTTATGGCATACATTTGATGGAACGAATAAAAAGTTATGAAGCCAAAAAAAAAAAAGTATTATTTACCTGCTATTAGTAGTAGCCACCTCACAGCAGTGGAAATACTTGGATAATCTTTCGCTTGAAAAATGGTTTGATAAGTCTGGGTCAATTGCCCTGCTTCAGAAGGTCTCCAATCAAATTCACATGCTTAAAAAAATAAAGTGGTAAATCATTATTTTATTGGGATTTTTTTAAATGAGAAATTACTACCATCGGGTTGCATGAAACACTAATTGGCCTGATATGGAATTCTTTTAGGTGGATGCTATTGTGTATAAAGAAACTTTATAATAAACCTAGCAACTTACCAATTAGTTATTCCCCACACTGTACGAGCATAGAATCAAGAGAGCAAAGGCTGCCTAGAAGAACTTACTCAAGTGATACACAGCAAAAATAGCAAAGACCTAGCGAACATCTCCAAATTATGAAGAATAAGAAGGATCAGCAACAGACAAACAAACTAGCAGACAGAGTGACATGTTTAACAAACGACATTTTATTTTGCCCGTAGCATTAAAGAATAGAAACTTTCCAATTTTGGGTGACTCAAATTAATAGCCTATTTCCATGGATTAAAAGTTTGGCCCAGTTAGAACAGTCATGAATCATTGATGTACTATGTCATGTTTAGATTAAAAACAGCTTAACCCCTTAGTGGAGATTTTATTCCGTTTTTAGCCATGACCTCATGGCTTTACTTTTTGTTAATAATACATATCTTAGTGAAGCATGCAAACCAGGATCTGCATCTCCTGTGTCGGATAAGGATAGCACCTCTTTCTCCTTCTGTCCTGGCCACTTTTTACAGAGGCACGATTGACAGCATTTTAACAAACTGCATCACTGTTTGGTTTGGTGGCTGCAGTGCCTCAGTAGAAAGTCCATACAGAGAGTGGTAAGGACAGCTGAGAAGATTATAGGAAACTCACTTCCCATTATTCAGGATACTGCTTATAAGCGTTAAGTGCTTAGAGCTCAAGGCATTATTAGAAACCCCACACTTTATGGTATGTTTCTGTTGCTCCCCTCCGGGAGGAAGTTTCAAAGTATTTCTAGCGGGACTACCTGATCCTGTAACAGCTTTGTTCTCTATGCCATCCGTCTGATGGACTCACAAGAGTCATTTTTCTCGCCGTGTATATGTATACATCTGAACTAGACTGTGTTGTTTCTCTGTGTCATGCAATATATGTGAGTATGTGCATAATTTTGTACTTATTTATTTTATCATGTTTATGTAGTGTGTAAAAGGGATGCGGTGGCTCAGTGGCTGAGATGCTGAGATTGTCAATCGAAAGGTCAGCAATTCAGTGGTTCTAATCCCTAATGCTGCATAAGGGGGTGAGCTCCCGTTACTTGTCCCAGCTTCTGCCAACCTAGCAGTTCGAAAGCACATAAAAAATGCAAGTAGAGAAATAGGGACCACCTTTGGTGGGAAGGTAACAGCGTTTCTTGTGCCTTTGCCGTTTAATCATGCCGGCCACATGACCACAGAGACATCTTCAGACAGTGTTTGCTCTTCGGCTTTGAAATTGAGATGAGCACCTCCCCCTAGAGTCAAGAACGACTAGCACATATGTGCGAGGGGAACCTTTACCTTTACCTTTATGTAAGGTAGTATGTATTGGAGATGGTGAGCCTTTGAGAGCTGTATGCAACAACATTTCATTTTATTTATTTATTTTTTTAATTATTTTTTTAATTATTATATTTTTAAAATAACATTACAAACAACATATACAATACTTCACCCTGTGCTATACATAAGAAAGGAAGATTTGGTTCTTCGGATATATCCTCATGATCGCCAAAATCCACGTTCTCGGGGTACAGGTACCGAAGCGTCCAATTTTCCCAGCGCATAGTCCACGAATGGTTTCCAAATTTTCCAGAAAATGTCTTCTTTATAGTCACCATTTCTAATTTTAATATCACATGTCATTTTATCATTTAAAGCTAATTTCCACATTTCCACATTTCACAGTACCACAATTATAATAGCTAGATATTGGAAACTAGATGTGAATTTTAGAATAGAAGAGTGGTATTGCAACATTTCATTTTAATGTATGCCGATTAGTGTACATTCAAAGTGATGATGAAGTTATTCTAAAGTTGCTCTAAGTCTAAGTCTACTCAGAAGCAAACTCAGCAAGTCAATGAAAGGTGTAGCTCAACTCCACTCATATCAAATCAGAAGTAAGAGCCACCAAGTTCAATCCTAGTTATTTCCAGGTATGTGTGTGTGTATGGTTTTGTAGCCTGAAATGATAAGTGAGAAAATTAATGCTATACAAAAGGAAACTTAACTTCCCTCTCTAAGCTGCAAATGCAGCCTTACTTTTGTAGAAAGGAGATATTAGATCATTTTCTACCAATGCGTCATAGAATGCTAAATCTTTGCTTCTCCAGTGAGCATCTTTTAAAGAACTCAGTTGCCGTTGCTCCGTGTTAGATGTATTAAGATGAATCCATTTGTGAACTTCAGCTTTGCAAAATCTTATGGGTAATTTGCAATGCGATCCAATACGTCTCATTGAATTCTTCTTTACCATTTGTTCTCTCGTTAGTGCCACAGAGCAGCATGGTTTGACTCAAACTATTTTAATCTGAATTTACGTTGCTAGTGAACAATCATTTAACTATGAGCCACTAGTATGCAGCAGCTGCCAAAAAAGCCAACACAGTCCTAGGCTGCATTAACAGAGGGATAGAATCAAGAACACGTGAAGTGTTAATACCACTTTATAATGCCTCGGTAAGGCCACACTTGGAATATTTGCATCCAGTTTTGATTGCCATGATGTAAAAAAGATGTTGAGACTCTAGAAAGGGTGCTGAGAAGAGCAACAAAGATGATTAGGGGACTGGAGGCTAAAACACAAAAAGAACGGTTGCTGGAATTGGGTATTTCTAGTTTGATGAAAAGGGTTAGGAGTGACATGATAGCAGTCTTATAATATCTCAGGGCCACAAAGACGAGAGAGTCAAGAGTGTTGACTCTCTCTTGTTCCCCAAGGGTAGGACAAGAAGCAATAGGTGAAAACTAATCAAGGAGAGAAGCAACCTAGAACTAAGGAGAAATTTCCTGACAGTTAGAGCAATTAAGCAGTGGAACAACTTGCCTCCAGAAGTTGTGAATTCGCCAACACTGGTAGTTTTTAAGAAGAGATTGGATAACCATTTGTCTGAAATGGTATAGGGTTTTCTGCCTAAGCAGGGGGTTGGACTAGAAGACCTCCAATGTTTTTTTCTAATTCTGTTTATTCTTTTAGGTTTCTAGAGTTGGACACAACCGGACAGGGGAAATCTTTACCTTTGCCTTTTTATATTAGAAATGTGATCAAAATATGGATAGGACCTTTAAAAAAAATAATCCAAATTGTTGCAGACATGGAAAGGGTGAAGTGAAGAGAAGAAAAATGAAACAGTGACATTGAGATTGGCATTTCTCGACAACTTGAATGTTCAGGCCGGTTCCCTCATGAATTATAGCTCTGATCTGAAAGCTGTTCATACTACAAGAAACAGATTGTCATTATCACGGTAATGCCAATATCCCCAATAAAGCTTAAGAGGCTATTTCAGTAGGGTAAATCACTGATCAAAGGTTCATCTTCCTAGCAGCTCTGGAGATTCCCATACTCCAGGGGTGAAATGCTCTGAAGTCTTCTACCGGTTTGCTTCACTACTGGTTCACTTTGGTTCGCATGCACAGTGCGGGCCAAATGCGCACTTTGCGTGCATGTGCACCACGGGTGCTACCACATAGCGCTGAGGATTAAGAAGCCTTTTCTGAGTCTGCAAAGGATTTCCTGCTTTCTAGCAAATATAAATTGCACAACACAGCTGATCATTGTACAGCTGATCGTTGGAAATACCATTTCACCCGAACTGGTAGCATTTTTTTAACTACTGGTTCGGGTGAACCGGTCAGAACCGGTAGCATTTCACTCCTGCCATACTCCCATTGTCAATGAAAAACAGGCTGGTTCAAAGAACTCGTATTTTGGTGGCTGAAAAAAAAATGGAATAGCTATAGAGATGGATGTCCCACATTTTCAGTAATAAATTCAGGACAGGAAATGGGAAATAACGGCTTGAAAATTAAATTTAATCCAGTTCTCCAGTCAAATATTTATCAGGCCCTGGAGCAACTAGAAAAGAAGTATAACTATGACTTAATAGCTTTCTAAACTTCTGTCTAGCCATTCCTGGTCTATCAATAAAAATTTTAAAATGAAAAGGGCGACGCTAATTGTTGCATTAAGCCACAAAATATGAAAATATCTTGTAATTACCATGCATCTTGCAAGATAAGACTAATGACCAATTAAGATTTGTGAACTTATCCCATCCTTTATGATGCTAGTCTTTACTGAATAAAAAGAGAATAAAAAAGAAAGAGATTGTAACAACATGATATGGACATCGTTTAATTGGTCTGGTACACATGTTTCTTTTTAAGAAGGAAGGGCTTTCTTCAGAATTTGAATAAAATGTTTTTGATGTTTATTACCTGTTATCAACTGAAATTCATTATTACTGTTCAAAGGGCTCCATGTATTCATTAGAAGTAACCCTACTAAGATTCAGTTCAGATATGAAACCCAAAGGCAAGGCAACAGAATGTGATTTAACCTAATCTGAGATTCAGTTTGACAAGATTAGACCACCAGCTATAATGTGTACATAATGAACCATCTAAAGCTTCTAATTTGGTTGACAGAATAGGAACAACTCAAAGTAGTACCCTTCAAACCCAAGAATACAATAAGGCAGAAGCTTGTCCACCCCAAGGATAAAACATCAGACGTCAGACACAAACTGAGCAATGTGGTATATGCAGTACAATGAAGTGAGCCATGTGAAGATCTGTACATTGGGGAAACAAAACAACCACTTCAAAAATGCATGGCACAGCATAGGAGAACAAACCCATCAGGACTAGATTCAACAGTCCATCTGCATTTAAAAGACAAAGGCCACACTTTTGAAGACAGCAAACTCCACATTTTGGACAGAGAGGACCACTGGTTTGAAAGAGGGGTCAAAGATCTGTGTCAAAATTGAACAGCCCTCTCTCAACAGAGGGAGAGGGATACATCATCTATCTGCAGTCTACAACACAGTCCTTTCAACATTTCTAAGAAACCTCCATACACATTTGCACCATTTAGGTGATCCTGAGGACACAGATAAACCTCCAGGTGACCTTAACGACCCTCTAAAAGGATGCAAATAACCAGCTGTCTATAAGGAGTATAAATCTTTCCATTACTCACTATCCAGTCAGAGCTGAAGAAGCTTCTTGGATGAGAAGCAAAATGTCTTTAAAGAAAAACCAGAAAGTCCAGTTGCCTCTTGAAAAAAGCACCTTTGGGGCAATTATGACCTGGATGACTGAAAATCTCCATAGACACTCAACATAGTAGATCATCACAGACATTAACCTTGCAAAGTTTCATGGTAAATATCTGAAATATTCCTCTTCCGAATCTTTTAAGGCACAGCTACTTGGAATGAGGAAAAAACAGCATCTCAGTATCCAAGGTTTCCAGCAAAAATCTGAATGACTGCAGAACACAGAAAGTGTCTTACTGCAACTAGTTCTTTTATTTGCTAATTAAATTTATATGCCACCCCCTCATTATTGAGGCATCTAAATTTAATACATCAGTTTCAATAATAAGTTATATAAGGACTTTGCTGATAATGTATCATTGGAGAAAGGAATAAATAATGTACGTAAGCACATTTCAATGGAAGAAAATGGCCAGGAATATAATTTACCCAGACACAAATTTCATTGTATTTTCATTGACTTTTCAATACTGCTTAGAAATTCTTTTCTATATCTCAAATATAAACAATTGACAGATATAAGATCCTTTAAGAGCAAAGCAGGGACCAGGCTGTCACTGATGAGACCAGAAAATGCCTTCATAAGCTTAAAAAGAACAGATAATAGAAAATGATCTCATTGAATTCATTGACTATTATGAATTTAGGGGTAACATTAATATTACAGGAAGCCTTTGAGAGAAGGACAATGTGAGTATGACACCCATTTTGATAAAAACAAAAGAATGGAAAGATTATTCTTCCTGAACTCTCTGGAATGTTCATCAAAATTAAATTAACAGTATTAGTTGCAGAATCCGGAATACCTGTCACATTAAAGGAGCTATTGTGATTTTGAGAGAAAGATAAGGATCTTTTACCAGCCCTGTTAATGTAATCCATGCGGCCATCACTGCATTTAATATCAATCCCATGTCAACTCAAGTTACCTGATGATAATAAAGATAAATTGGGACATAGCTTCTTGATACCATGCTAAATGAAAGACTTGGGATAGGATTTGTTATAGTGTCTGAATCTTAATGGCAGAAAGGAATTCAAGGACGGATGCACTTGGTACGGGCTCTGCATCCCTTCAACGGATGAATGCTAGAAGGATTGTTTTTAATTGTTTATGTGATGTATCACTTGATCATTTTCAGTCCTCTTACTAAGCCAGAACCAGGTAAATTAATAATAAGCTCAGGCACAGCTGTATAAAGTAGGTGCTTTGGGATAAAGATTGATTTATATCTCATGCGAGGAAGGTTACGCTTCAGATGAATAAATAACAAAAATCCATTCTCCTAAATATTGGACCTCTTCCTCTGAAACTTAAGTTTGCAACCTGCTTCTCCCTTCAACTGATTTTCAACAAGGGCACTTAGGTAGGAGTAGGAGTTAGCAATGCCCAGTCAATTTCAACCACGTAAGCATTCCTCCCATTCATTTCAGTGGGCCTTGCGAAGGAGAAGTTTTCAGCCGGTATTTCTTATAATGGATTATCGTTGAAAAGAAAAACAGGTTGCCTTGGTGCTACTACCCTTTTTAGCGTCGTCGCAGAAACACTAGACAAAAATCTATAAAAGAAAGTAAAACCGTTAGAAATAGGTTTTCTCCAAGAAACTGATGGCAGTGTTAAAGTTAAATCGATTTAAACAGAAGGCTTCAGGTGTCTCTCTTCCCCCCCCCTTCAAGCTTCAAAATAAATACCTACCTTTTCCAGTTTGATAGAACATCTCACCTCTAGTTGCTTATGAAAGCAGCAGGAAAACCCTCGGTTAAATGGATCCTGGAGAATACGCACCAGAAATTTCAGAAGACGATCTGTGATGTAATCTATTTTCTCAGGTTATATTTTGTGAGGGACATTTTTTTTTAAAGTGAGATAAACTTGTGGTGGCTCAGTGGAGGGACGTGGTGGCTCAGTGGCTAAGATGCTGAGCTTGTCGATCGAAAAGTTGGCAGTTCAGCAGTTCGAATCCTTAGTGCCGCGTAACGGGATGCGTTCCCGTTACTTGTCCCAGCTTCTGCCAACCTAGCAGTTCGAAAGCACGTAAAAAAAAAATGCAAGTAGAAAAAATAGGAGCCACTTTTGGTGGGAAGGTAACAACGTTCTGTGTGCCTTTGGTATTTAGTCATGCCGGCCACATGACCATGGAGATGTCTTCGGACAGCGCTGGCTCTTCGGCTTTGAAACGGAGATGGGCACCGACCACTAGAGTCGGGAATGACTAGCACATATGTGTGAGGGGAACCTTTTAAGCTTTTGTGATCAGTTCGTGGAAATGCTGAGTAGGGATTCATCAACCCTTGGAGAAAATGAAACACACACACCAGGAATGGGAGCTTTATTTGTGGTTGGAAACTACAGCAGAATCTGGAAAACCTGTCTAGGTTTTTCTCTGGCCCATAATGTATGAAGCAAAATCAAGGAATCTTGAGTTGCTTCAGTCTCTGGACTGCAAGATCTCTGGATGACTTGCTTTTCTTCCCTCCCATCCCCAAATCACTCACTCATACATTCTCCAAAGTCAGCTCTGCATTCCTTTACTACACTAGGGAGAAAATTAACCCCCCCCCCCCAATCTTCACTCAGAACTCCATAGTGGCTTAAAGGCAGAGGTAATAGGGAAGTACTTCCTATCTATCTCATGCAGAAAATAGCTAGTATTATTTGTTTCACACTTTCTCTGATAGGCTTCCTGTAGACTGTAGGTTACAGTCTAATTAACCCAAGCTATAAATACAATGAAATGGAGGAGAGGAGGAGAGGAGGAGAGGAAAAGAAGGAGAGGAAGCTAACAAACAAACTCAGAGACATTTAAATGCCTATCTTGGCATGTGGCACAGGGATGTGAGAGAAAGAGGGCCCTTTAAACTAGTAAATCAGGGGGCTTCCCAGAGGTGGGCTGCTGGGGGTTTGCAGGGGTTCAGGAGAACCTCTAGCTAAGATTCTGTGTAGTTCAGAGAACCTCCAAATCCCACTCCTGGCTGGTCCCGCCCACGCTGCCCCTCCCAGGTGTCCCCACATGGCTCGTTTTGGATACAGGTAAGTGCAGGCATAAGCGGAGGCTCAGGGAGGGCAAAAAAATTGGCCTATGTTGTGGCCCGCCAGCAGCCTGCGTGGATAATGGCTGATTCTGAAGACGAGGAGGCTGGTGTGGTGTCACGCCAGCAGCCAGCGCAGCCGACGCTCATGTCAGACAGCGAGGAGGCCGAAGAGGATGTGATGCCAGAGGCAGAGACTCAGCCAGGGCCTTCAGAACCTCCAGAAGCTCCTCCCAGTGGAGAAAGCGAAGTGGAGGAGCCTCTCCTCAATTCTCGGGCATGCAGGGCTGCCAAAAGGCAGGCGTGGCTACTCAGGAGGAGGAGGTCTACTCCTCTTTATATCCATAATAACACATGAAATAAATATACAATACCAAAGCAGATTTTCCAATGGGGTAGTAGTTACAAGAAAAACACAGGCAGAGGAGAGAACAGTTTCAGTTTCAATTTCAATTCAGCAGACTAGTTTCAGTTTCAGCACAGACTCAGAACTAAACCACGCCCAGGCTCCAAACTGTTTCGGCTCCCATAGGCTGACCTTGTTACTAAGCCCTATTCATTGGCTGAATAGTTACCATGTTTCTGACAGTCATGAATACACTGACAGGATTGGTGAACTGCCCACAGGAGTGGGGCCAAACAAATCTTTGATGTTTTTTTGGATGGCCGTCTGCTTCCCTTTACTTTCTCTTACTTCTAAGACTAGTTCTTCCCACTGTTAGGAATGTTATCGCTAGGGATTATAAAACTCAATGACAGAATAACAGAATCACTGAGTTAGAAGGGACCTTGGAAGTCTTCTAATACAACCCCTTGCTCAAGCAGGAGACCCTATACCATTTTCCTACTAATGGTTGTCCAGTTTCTTTTCAAAAGCCTCATTAAAGGAGCATCCACAACTTCTGGAGGCAGCTTGTTCCATTGATTAATTGTTCTAACTGTCAGGGAGTTTCTACTTAGTTCTAGATTGGTTCTCTCCTTATATTCAGATTAACAGAGTTGGAAGGGACCTTATAGGTCAGTAATGGCTAATCTTTTTGCCATCATGTGCCAGGAGAGGGGGCGGGGGAGGGTCATGCACATGCATGCTCACACACCGATAATTCTATGCACCCTGCCCTGCGCATGCAACCCCCCTCCTCCACCCCCGCTCCTGGCATGCGATGGCTTGGTAGGCCCGTTTTTCTTTCTCACCTGATTCCAGATCCTCTCTATTTATCTGCGGAGGGTGAAAACAGCCTTTCTCACTCCCTTGGAGGCCCTCCAAAGGCCTGAAAGGGCCCATTTCCCAACTCCCCGTGGGACAGGACATTACATTTTTTGCTGTCTCCAGTCTCCAGAGCTTCTCTATAGGAGTCCCTGGAGGCTGGGGACAGCAAAAAAGTCACTTCCAGTCCCACCGGGAGTTGGGAAATGGGCCCTTTTAGGCCTCCGGAGGGCCTCTGAGGGAGTGGGAAAGGCTGTTTTCGCCCTCTGCAGATGCATAGATAGGATCTGGAGCCAGGTGAGAAAGAAAAATGGGCCTTCTTCACCACCCCCAGCCCCTCGGAGGCAGGAAACAGCCTGTTTTCCTACTTCTGGTGGGCCCAGAAGGCCCGAAAATTAGCTGGCCGGCACGCGCATGTGCTTCAGAGCTCAGCTCTGATATGGCTATGCGTGCCACCTGTGGCATGCATGTCATAGGTTCGCCATCATGGTTATAGGTCATCTAGTCCAACCCCTTGCCTAAGCAGGAGACCCTACACCATTTCTGACAAATGGTGGTCCAATCTTTTCTTGTAAGTCTGAAGTAATGAAGCTCCCACAACTTCCGAAGGCAACTTCTGTTCCACTGGTTGATTGTTCTCACTGTCAGAAAGTTCCTTCTCATTTCTAGGTTGAATCTCTCCTTAATTAATTTCCATCTGTTGTTTCTGCCTTCAGATGCTTTGGAGAATATCTTGACTCCCTCTTCTTTGTGGCATCCCCTGAGATATTGGAACACTGCTATTGTTTCACTCCCCAATCCTTCTTTTCATTAAACTAGACACACCCAATTCCTGCAACTGTTCTTCATGTTTTAGCCTTCAGTCCATTCCACTAATTATTACAAATTATACAAATTATATATTATAAATATTATATACAAAAGAAATCTGAAAGATGCAAAAACCTCCAGCATTTTTTTTTAAAATCTGCAAGGTCTAAAATAAGGGGAATATGGGAGAAAGGGCCACAATCAGTGGTGAAATCCATTTTTTTTTTACTACCGGTTCTGTGGGCATGGCTTGGTGGGCATGGTGTGGCTTGGTGGGCATGGCAGGGGAAGGATACTGCAAAATCTCCATTCCCTCCCCACTTCAGGGGAAGGATACTGCCAGCTGCCTGCAATTACTGCAAGTTCGAATCTCACTAGGGTCAAGGTTGACTCAGCCTTCCATCCTTTCTAAGATAGATAAAATGAGGACCCAGATTGTGGGGGCAATAAGCTGACTTTGTATAAATATACAAAAGTATGAAGGCTATTGCTTAACACATTGTAACACATAAGCCGCCCTGAGTCTCCGGAGAAGAGCGGCATATAAATCATTTTTTTAAAAAAAAAATCCCCATTCCCTCCTCACTCTTGGGAGAAGGATATAGTAAAATCTCCATTCCTACCTCTACTCTGGGGCCAGCGAATAAGTGGTATTTGCCAGTTCTCTGAACTGCTCCAAATTTCCGCTACCGGTTCTCCAGAACCTGTCAGAACCTGTTGGATTTCACCCCTGGCTGCAATTATTAAAAGAAATGACTAGATTTGTGAATGCTGAGGTAGGTTTTTCACCGCAAAGAACTGCTCCAAATCTGCTGTGGCTTTCCTAATGATACTTTTATCAAACAAAAGGCTCTTGCTATTCTCCAATCCACCCTGTTAGGTCAAATGAAACATTAAAAAGTAATTATAATTAGATGTAAAAGATTTGTTTTCGCGAAGATTCTTAAAATGCAGCAAATTAGATTTGCTTAGCTTCCGTTCATTCCAAATGCAGTGTTTATTTTATCATGGGCCATTTAATTGAGACAGCAATAAATTAAAACAATACTAAATGCAGAGCTAACCAATTACCTATCGTGCCTCAAAGGAAACAGCTTTCTAATTCCCACAAACACTTCACTGCATATATTCTACAAAGAATTATTTCTTTGTTTGTCACATTGCATCTTTATTTCAGAATTATCTTTTCCCACTTTCAAACGTATTGTTAGGAGATCTGCCGCTAATCATCCAACCACTTCTGAGATATTTCCAAACCAATTAAAGCTCACCAAGTGACTTTTTTCTTTCTTTCTTTTTTTTTTTAAAAGAAGGGCTCTTACATATTTTTCTTAAGGTTGATAAAATGTACATTAGAATATCTTTATGATCGCATTCCCAATCTTGTTATTCTACTACTAGTAGTACATTTACCCATAGGTATGGCTGTGTTATGCTTCTCACCTTCTCTATTACCTCCTCTTATTGGTATCATTATTACGATTATTATTGCTCTGTTGTTTTGCATGTAGACTGAGAGCTTCTGCACTGGAGATAATTTTCTTTGGTGTCTAATCACACTTGGCCAAATAATGTCATGTCATGTTATATCATGTCATGTCTTGTCTTGTCTTGTCTTGTCTTGTCTTGTCTTGTCTTGTCTTGTCTT
>WNWU01000063.1:2001403-2019172 GCA_012654045.1 Ptyas mucosa | reverse complement strand
TATCCTATCCTATCCTATCCTATCCTATCCTATCCTATCCTATCCTATCCTATCCTATCCTATCCTATCCTACCCTACGCTACTCTACTCTACTCTACTCTACTCAATATGGGAATTCGGGGTGGGGGAAACACAAAACCTCCCTCAGAATTCATATCCTGGAGTGATGGGCAGAAGATATTTATAAATTGTCTCAGTTGAATCTTTACTCTTTTATTTTGATTACAATTATCTTAAAGCCATCTATTGCTTTTTTGGAATAGATGCTACATTGTATCTGGGAGAAACCGTTGTTGTAAAGATGACTTCTCGCTTCCCTTGTTTTTGTATTTGTGTGTGCATCTCTCTCGGTGTGTTTTATTCATAAATGATGATAGAAAAGTCCATAATAGGTAATCTGTAGCAACTGAGGTGGAAACCTTTGAAACATACATCAAAGAGGAATACAAATGCAGAATCAAATTAACAATTTTATGTGTTCAACTGCTGTGTCTAATCTTTTATGACAGCTGGTAGCTGACAGTGAGTTATTTAACCTAGGCTCCACTTCACTAGCTGTTCAATAAGCCTTTTCATGGCCACAAAATCTGCTGAGTAATGCAGTTTCAACCCTCCCTATCTCTCCTCCTTTTTTTTATTACACAGTAGGATTGAGTTGAAACTACTTCATTTCCATTTTCACAACCCAGATTTTGGAACTGAAATGATTGTATTGGAGACGGAAAATTTTTGAGGATCAGCCTGGGGATAAAAGTAACTTCAGTCATTTAAATAACTGATGATTGTGAGGGAGGAAAGGAGAGATAGTAAGGCACATTTTTTTTAAAAAAAATGTTCCAATGTAGCTTTTTTAACAGCATGTTTCCATTCTCAATATTCTCTGGATTTAGGCATAGGTACAATGCAAATATTATTTTAATGGGAAAAGTGGAACTGGCCAAATGCTGTACCTATTTACACCTTCTAGATGAGCAAGAACATCAGTGTAAATGGAGCACATATTGAAGACTAAATCTGAAATAAAGATAGCAAGTTAGATAGATGAGATTGATACAGCACTGCATGTGATGGATCTTCATACACATATGACCTCTTGGTTATATTCCATGCCTGTAGGAGAAAAGCAGGCAGAGCAAATGGACGGAGCAAACTGTGTCATCAGTTTGGATTCATTGTATGGCCACCAGAGACTCAAGTCAACCCCAGATGGATAGTTAGATAGGTGACAATGATATTGATGATAGATAGATAGATAGATAGATAGATAGATAGATAGATAGATAGATAATTAGATACATAGATGGCAGTTAGATATATGATGGAGATATAGATAGATAGATAGATAGATAGATAGATAGATAGATAGATAGATAATTAGATAGATAGATAATTAGATACATAGATGGTAGTTAGATATATGATGGAGATATAGCTAGCTAGCTAGCTAGATGGATGGATGGATGGATGGATGGATAAATAGATAATTAGATACATAGATGGTATTTAGATAAATGATGGAGATAGAAGATAGATAGATAAATAGATAGATAGATAGATAGATAGATAGATAGATAGATGGATGGATGGATCGATAGATATTATTGAACCAAAAGATTGTTTACAAGCCAGATTTGAACTGAATTGTAGAGTTTTAGATGAAGGTGTTTAATGCTTGTTCTCCATTTTTAAATTTCTTTGTTTCAGACTTGTTAAAAAAAACAATTATTCACTTTGTTTCATTTGAAAAATGTAGCAAATGTAGTATTAGCCTCTGTTTGCTACTGTCCAAACTCACATACTCTTTAGCTCTACATCTCCCCCACCCCTAAAAAAATGCAATAGCAAAGCCCCTCTACTCATAACTCAAGGCACCCTGGCTAAACAATTCATAATTGAACTGCGTCATGGAAGATCAGAGAAATGTAAAACAAACTGTTCTGAAAATTGACACATATAGGTCAATATTTCAGTTTCCACTATCTGGTACATAAGCTGCTGGTCATTACCAAAATATTCTGTAACTACAGGTAGTCCTCGACTTACAGCAGTTCATTTAGTGACCATTCAAAGTTACCCTTGGTCACCTGATCAAAATTCAGACACATGACAACTGACTCAAATTTATGACCGTTGCAGTGTCCCGAGGTCACGTAATCTCCTTTTGTGACCTTCTGACAAGCAGAGTCAAAATGGGGAAGCCAGATTCACGTAACAACCAGGTTACTAACTTATCAACTGCAGTGATTCACTTAACAACTGTGGCAAGGAAGGTCGTAAAATGGAGCAAAACTCACTTAAGAAATGTCTCACTTAACAACAGAAAGTTTGGGTTCAGTTGTGGTTGTAAACTGAGGACTACCTGTGCAACAGCTTGCTCCGTTGTTCCAGGGGAACATGCAAAATAAAATGTTGTCCATTAAATCCAAAGTCCGCTAAATGGAGATCCAAGGAATCAAGATTTTCCTGTTGAGCCTGAATCTGATCAGGGTGTGGGATTGTTTATATTCTTGGTTACTCTAACATGAATTCAGTTTGACATAGTTTGGAGCTGAAGGGGGGAGAGCAGAGGAGGATGGAGTCGTCATCCAAAACAACATAGCTAGCCGATGAGTCAGATACATTCCAAAGGCTGGCTGGCAAGAGGAGGCAGAGAGAAGTAGCCAGGCAACCAGCTTTCATCTCAGTTAGACAATGTGACTGATTGTTTTGGAAAATTGAGAAACTCTTACTTATACTGGGGTGGAAAGCACGGGAACTTTCAGTCCTGGCTTTCCACCAGTTCGTGCCAAGATGATATAACTAAATAAATTTGTTCTTTGAGGAAGCGGAATGCCTCAGATTTTGATTTGTGATGGGCGCATTACTTGGAACCTGACATTGCCATTTGGGCTTCCAATTACATTTTACAGAGGCTCTTTCTGAATAAACTGCTTCCCACCAACAAATGGAAATAACATTTAGATTAACAACAGAAATTTTGGGCTCACTTTGTGGTAGTAACTTGAGGACTACCCGTACTATGGAAAACCTCCCCAAGTAGAAATCTTGAACAGAAACCACGGAGCATACAAAGTCTCCGCCATTTAAAATCATTTCAAATGGCGGAGACTTTGTATGCTCCATGGTTGCATTACCTTAATGGTCCCTTTGCCATTTACAAATATGGCTGGCTGGTAGATAAACAGAGCAATTCTGCGGTTGCCACCTTGCTCAAATGTATTAGAGCAGGAGTGTTAAACTCACATCATCACAGCGACATCACATGATGTATCAGGACTTTTTCCCCCTTTCCTAAACGGGGCAGGGGTGGGATGCAACTGGCTCAGGGGGCCGCGAGTTTGACACCCCTGTGTTAGAGGAAGACTTAAGAGAGGGTGGGTTTTTTGGTCTTTAGAGAAGAAAGAAAACAGTCCAAATTCAACAGAGCAGCAAGTACTGTAGGAAATTAGAAATTCAAAAGACTCATTAACTCACATATTAAAGAAATAAACTCCAAGTAGCAGCAATTATTTCCGAGCTCAATAAAATGGAAGCACATGTGCAGCCTGCAATCAGCAATAATGATTAAAGGAAGCTGACTAGTCTGCATGAACGGTTAGCCAAAGCAAACAAGCTGGATGCTCCATGGGACTTGGCGGCAGATTTAGGGGCCAGAGAAGCAATTTGCATCTTTCCAAAATACATTAGGGGAAAGACCGTCTCTGTGGGGGTGAAATGTATGCAGAAAATGAAAACTAGATTTTGTAGGTGTATAAAATAAATGGGGTAACTCAGAAATTCTCAGAAGGTTAATGAAATATGCTCTCTCTCTCTCAAGAAAGTTTGGCCGGGAAAAGCAAAATCTTTCAAGTAAGCATAAAATAAATTTGATGAAGTCCAGGCTGGTGGAGGCACGTGACAAAGACATCTGTAGAGACCAACCAAGTTCAGCATTTATCATCCTCAGGAACGACTACATCCTCCAGAAAATGGTAGCAAAGCAAAGAAAGAAAAGGCATATTTTATTTTTTTGTTGCACAAATCGATACACTTCCGAGCTCCAACAATAAATTTTCAGGTAAGCATTTCCGTAAGAGACCTCATGTTAGCTTGTTGCAGCTAACCGTGAAATATAATAAATTACCATGAAATATAAGAAATTCATTAAGGCAGATATGGAAGTGTCACTTCAGACATCACATTCAGCCAATGAAAGACATTACTATTCAAATGTGTGAATTTGTGTGAGACACTATAGACAGTCAATGTGCAAAGTACCATAGCCTATGCCTTTCCTTGGATGGATGGATGGATGGATGGATGGATGGATGGATGTGTTTCAGTGTTATATCAAAATCACTTTTACCAAAATACTAATGTTTTAAATTCAACACATTTAATATCCATTTAATACTTTCTTAGATCTATGTTTTGTTGAGCTTTTTGCTGCTGATTTTAAATCCTTAAAATGATTAATTTCCTCCTTTCTATATTTTTAATCCAGAATGAAGTCTGACTCACCAAGTGGTTTTTTTTCCCCCTCCTGCTGGGCTGAAGATCTCTCTTTAACATTACTATATCCAGATTTATTGCTTGGCCAACACAACATCTTCTCTGCACCCTCAGGGATATCTCATTTTACTATATTTGTCATCCAGGAGCTGAAGTCAACTGCTATGACCAGTGTATGTGTATTGTACAATGGATGGATGGAAAGAAAAATGGATGGACAGATGAACAGATTGGCAGATGGAGTGAGTCCACAGATTGCTCTATGGAGTGAGTCCATAGATTGCCCCCATCAGTTTTTGGGAGAATTAGCCTACAGAGTCTTGGAAAACTGTTTAGATCAACTGTAGTGAAGTTATAGAGTGTAAAGAAGATTACTTTGATGAAGAGAGAAGCTATCAATGAGAAGCAAAACAGTTTTAGGCTTTCTTTGGTCTGTTGTACATTATGAAGAGACAGAAAACAACTCTCTAATATTGTTGTGACCTAGGCTTCCTGAGTCATTAAAACACAAGAGTAGTCCCAAAAACCTCATTTATTACAACAGCTGTGAATTACTTTCATTCACAGCTGAGTCCCAATTAGTTGCAAAAAGTCCTTTGGGAGAAGTCCTTTAGGAAAATCACCAACCTTTTTCTCCCCTGACATGCTGCCAAAGACCTACTTGGCAAAGCCACATGGAGTCCAGAATCAAACAGAGATGCCGATTGGGAACAGAATTAATGTTGCTTTCCTGCAAAGGGCCCACATGCCTTTGCTCCTCTTTTAAGCCTTATGGGAAGGGCCAATCATCTCTAGGCCTTACTCCTGAGTCATCCCTTTTGTTTTAACTATTCTTGCCTTCTGGCAGCTCTGTGCATGCGCGCACTAAGAACAGGCTCCTCCTGTTCCTCTGCCTCTCTGCTGTCTGACTCTGGAAGCTCCGGAGTCCATGTTTAACTCCCAGATGGCCCTGGCCCCATCTCTGCCTCTGATGAAGAGCCCTCGTCTTGGCCTTCCCTAGATTCCAGGACTGGCCCATGTTCCTCCCCAGCCTCCTCACTGTCTGACTCTGTTGCCAGCTCTACAGGCTGCTGGAAGACCACAACAAAATGCAAAATATATGTTAAAAAGTTAAGTTGAAAAAGCACTTTTGGGACATTTTTTTAAAAAATCTACATTTTAGAAATGTAGAATCAGCTCTTGGCAAGATGGATGGCATATACATTTAATTAATAAATAATTTCTCATTTCACCACTGTCTTGTTCCTCTTCAATATATCAATGTTTTAGGTCTTTTCTCCTCCAACCCTCCTCCAACTCTTCAATCTGATCTATCCAAAAGTATTTTTCAGTCATATGAATAAAAATCTCTCCTAGTTTTACCCATTTATGAGAAACCTGGCAACCTACCCATCCATGTCTGAGAACCACATCAATATCCAACTGTTGTCAATTCCAAGATGAGAATTATGGGAAAGGTAACATGTTTATAACAAGATGACATAGATGTTAACTTTTTCACAAATAGTATTTTTCGGAGTATGAGACACTCCGGAGTATAAGATGCACGTAAGTTTTTGGGGAGGAAAGCAAGAAATTTTTTTTTGCCTCTGCCTACCAGCATCCATCAGTATTCATTCATCTGGCTAACATCCTTGCAGCAAACAACAAACAGCCTGGTCAGCCTGGTCGGACTCCCAGAATACCACCAATCAGCTGTTCCAGACTGTGGGGATCGTCAGACCCCATTGCCACCTCTGCGCGTTTTGTTTTTGGCCACTGGCATCGCGTATTTGGCCTTTGCATGCTCTGTTTTAGACCCGTTCCAGGCTGTGGGGATCACCGCCAAATGCCACGGATGGCCGCCTCTGTGTGTCATATCGCCACTGATCCCCCACACCTGGAACAGGTCTAAAATGGGGCGTGCGGTGTCCGAAAATGGCCAAAGGGTGGGGCAGGCAGGTGGGTGGGGCTCCAGCAACATTCAGTGTATAAGATGCACCACAATTTTCACCCACTTTTTTGGGGGGGAGTGCGTCTTATACTCCGAAAAGTACAGTATTTCACCTTCATTTCTTCAGTTCTTTCATTTCATCTGTTTTTACTCTCAACAAAGGTTGAACCCTTTCAAAAGTTTAGTTTAAAAAAAAAAGAGAGAGAGAGACTGGAATGATGAGAGGAGGAATCTGGAGTTTGGAGCAGTGGTAGTCATGAAAAATCCTTCCCAATCCTTTTCATCTGCTTTAAATAGCATTCCATTCCATCTGAATCGCACACAGTCCATGCCAGGTATGATCTAGTTTCTTCTGCAAATACGTCTGGAGATGCACGAAACAATATTAGAACAATGCATTTCCACACTGAAATAGTTTGGATTTTTTTCGCTGACCTGACAATGAGAGATTTGCAATTTTGAGTTAATTTACAACCTATGTAAATTTAAGCCTCCAGACTGAAACTAATTACTACCATTGCTCATTTCCCTATTAAATGCTGTGCTCCCCTCTTGTTTCGGTGCTATAAAATATTGATGTTATTTTCAACAGCAGGGCCAGGGAACTGATGCTGAATAAGAATGCTACCCACATTTCCAAATTAACAGCTTCAACAGCACATGTCAATATGTTTTATTATGAAATAGAGAGATGTCTTGGCATGGTCAGAGTGTTCCATAAACCATCGTCTTAAAATGATCAGCTTTCATCATCAGTCAAACTCTGCATAATTATTTTTCTTTGTTCTCCCATTTAACTTTTGCAAATACCAACATCTTACTAAGGAAAATAATTATCTGGAACTTTAATGCAAATTATTAGGGATTTGTAGCACCGTGATTTGACAAGTCAGCTGGCGGAGCCAGCCAATGAATCTTCACAATTGTAGAATATCCATTTCTGAGGGAGAGAGCTGAGGGTTCTTCATAAAGTGGAATTCGGAGGAGCCTAAAGCCTTTCCATGCTAAACGGAATGAAGTAAATCATTTCTGTGGGAAAAGAGATATGTGAAAGCATTGGGTAAATGTTTATGTTATGTTTTCATGAGGTTCACGACTAAAGTCTTCCTACCATTGCCAATTATATGGTATATATATCACAGAGAACTGTGTGACAAGTAGACACTAAGAAGTCCTTTAAGAGGGATCGTCATGAGGATGAGAAGATGGATTTTGAGGGAAAAAAACATTAAGTAGAAAAAGGAAAGATGTGGTAAATAAATAGCATGACTGAGTAGACTGTGAATAATTCATTCAGCATTTCTCCACCAGTGTAGAAGAAAAGCAGGCAAAGTTGGGGAGGGGAGTTAAAGAAGTCATCAGCTTAGAGTCAAGATTTTCCCCCAAACAGTATAAGTCTAACCACTTTTGAATTCAATTGACCCTTAAAGGTAAAGGTAAAGGTTCCCCTCGCACATATGTGCTAGTCGTTCCCGACTCTAGGGGGCAGTGCTCATCTCCGTTTCAAAGCCGAAGACCCAGCACTGTCCGAAGATGTCTCCATGGTCATGTGGCTGGCATGTCTAAATGCCAAAGGTGCATGGAACACTATTACCTTCCCACCAAAGGTGGCCCCTGTTTTTCTACTTCCATTTTTTATGTACTTTCGAACTGCTAGGTTGTTGATTGCATTCTAACCACTGCATCACCATGGCTCTTACTGTACCACCAAAGCTTAGTACTGGACTTCAATTGACTAGATTCTTGTGTATAGGTTTAAGCAATATATCTTCTGAACTATGGCCCTGATCTTGTACCTGATAACCAGCAACATTTGAAGAATCATTTTTTTTCATTGTTGTCATGGCTGTTGGCCACCGGCCCCTCCAGCTGCTGAATCAGATGAGAAGGAAGGAGTCAGGGTCAGCATCAAGACAACCTGAGAGCTCTGAGGGGGAAGAGGGAATGGAGCTGGCAGAGAGAGAGAGACAGAGACGAAGCCTGGGCTGTTCATCAGCCCTCAGATGGAGTGTCAACAGCTCCCAGGTCTGGAGGTGGCTGATGAGGAAGAGGAGGAGCAGCTGAGTCTAGTGCCTGATGGGCAGATGCACAGAAGGCAGAGGAGAGGAGAGGAGTGGAAATCCGTGGGCTGATCCTTGGGAAGGAAAAGCCACATCTGCTACCGAAGCCCTATCTGAGCTCTGGGGGTAAAAGCAGGAGGCGGAGATGAATAGGTGTGGCAGACAATTATTCATCTCCCTGCCAGACAGACTGTTTGTTTGTTTGTTTGTTTGTTTGTTTATTATTTTTAAAAATTACAGGACATGACATACACAAACACAAAACGTATATTCCCTTTTTACAACAATTTTGCAGCGGTAATCTTCTCTTATTTACATTTTTCCCTTTTTCTTCTTTAAATATATATTTCCTTATTGTCCCATTATCCCATATGTCTATATATATTCCTTCACTTATAATACTATAACTATAAATTATTTTACAAACATTTATCCGTTTGTAACCTTTCCTCATAGATTTTTATTTACTATTTCTAATCTCCAGCCATTTGTACCATTTGTTCCATACTGCATAGTAATCTGTGTCTTTTTTTTCTTTTATTTCCTTCGTTAATTTGTCCATCTCAACACAGTCCAGAATTTTCCTTATCAGTTCTTCCTCGGTTGGTGTTTTATCATTTTTTCAGTTCTGTGCATATGGTATCCTTGCAGCCGTTATTATATGTAAAATTAGATAGTGTATTTCTTTAACATATTTCCTAGTAAATATTCCCAATAGAAACATCTCCAGTTTCCAATCTGTGGGTTGATCAATTATTTCTTCCAACCATTTTCTGATTTTTGCCCAGTATTTTTTTGCAAAGGGCATCTCCACCATAGATGGTAATATGTTCCGTAAGCCTGTTTACACTTCCAACATGTTGGTGAATTGTTCAGAAACATCATGGCGAACCCTGCCGGAGGGAGGTGACATCTGTAAAACATCTTAAACTGGTTTTCCTTGAATGCCACAGACATAGTCGATTTTATATTTGCTACATTTTCCCCCATCTCTCCAGTTCTATATTATATCTGAAATATTTTGCCCGTTTAATCATTTTTTCCTTAATGACTTCATCTTCCATCTTATATCTCAATAGGTAGCTATATATTTTACTAATTATTTTTTCCTCTGTTCCTGCCAGACAGACTTGATAGCCTGCGGTGAAAGAGAAACTTTTTGCCGGGGCTGCTGGCACTCCTAATAAAGGAATCATTGCTTCAACGATAGAGGATTTGTCAGCTCTGTAGTGGACAAAAAAGATCTGCAGAGAATCGTTAAAACTGTCCAGAATATCATCGGACTCCAGCTACCAGCCCTGGATGACATCTTCAAATCTTGCTGTTTGAGAAAGTTGCATAACATTCTCAGAGACTCTTCCCATCCTGCTTACAATCTTTTTGGACTGTTGCCTTCTGTCAGAAGATACAGAACAAATAAAACTCGGACCACACATTTTCTGAATAGCTTTTATCCCAGAGCTCTAATTGCACTCAACAATGAACTAAAGGGCCACCATCAGTGAGCTGTTGGGCAGCATTACTTGGTCTGTTGTGTGGATGTTTGGGTGGTTTAGGGGTGGGGAATTTGTGGTGGGTGGGAGTGTGTTTGGGGATTGTTATGTGTGTTGGACCTGGTCTTTGGGTGTTAAGTGAATTTCGTTGTGGTATATGGATATACTGTGTATACACGTACAATGACAATAAAGTTATTTATTTATTATTTGTTGTGTTTGGGGAGCTGGGTCAGGACAACTATACAAATAAGCAACTCATTGGATTCCATCCTTCCTATTTCTTTATTAAACTTAGACATTCATCTCAGATGGTGCAGTTATCTGAATGGAGCTTATTGATTCTTCCTACATTATTTCCTAACAAAACATATTCAGAGATCCAGGTCATATAACCCAGGGCTTACCAACTTCTTCAGCTTGTTCAGAACCAGATATACAAAGATATAGATGTACAGATGCCAGATTCCCTGATCAAGAGGGAAAGATCCAGTGATGTAAAATTGGCTGCATTCAAATGAACCTCCCCCCCCCCCCCATGGAACCAAATCAATTAGAGTTTGAATTAGAAAACCATTAAACACCATCTGAAAAAAAAAACCCTGATCTAACCCTTTACATGTTTTATGAAGCTAGCTGAGATGGGCAAATTACCTGCTTTAATCAAAGAATACATCAAATGTGGTTTCTAGTTAGAAATTGCTTTTGGATTTTGTGCTCACAATAGAAAAAAAAATCTGATTTTGCGATTTGCTTATACATGTAAGTGAGGCTGTAATTTTATTACCTTTATTCTACTGCACTTAAAAGAATTGACAGTGTGCATGTGTGTGTACATATACATACATACATACAAACAAATATGTATATGTATAAGTATGTATATCTGTTACACATTATGAGATTTCCTGAGTGGAATTTTGGGTTGTGATTGCATGCTTGCTACTGTGGGAAGCCATCCTCCCACTCCTAGAAGAATGAAATATTTTGAGGAATATTGAAAAAGACAGATCATTATATTTTCCAAAGGGAGAAATGGAGAAGCATGTTTTTAGAGGCAGAAAGCAACCCCCACTTTCCCTAATAGCTCACAGAAGATGTCAGCACTTAAGAGATAAAGAGCTTATTGAAAGAAGACAAGTATCTAGATAGCTCTATTGATAAGCAAATACCCTCACCCAAGAGCCAAAACAGGGTGAAAGCCGTTAAACCACAATAGGAATTACCCCAACACCCTTTCAGAAGACAATCCCCTTCATTGCATCATCCTCAGAGCAATCCAAACTTCAACCAAACTTAGCTCAGACAAACACGTAGGATTTGTACTTTGCCTATAGCAGGGGTCAGCAACCTGCAGCTCTGGAGCCGCATGTGGCTCTTTCATCCCTCTGCTGCGGCTCCCTGTTGCTCAAAATATTACAGCCGCCAATGTGTGATACTTGCCAGCACACGATTTATTGAGCTTTTCAACCCCCAATAGGCCAGCCATGGATAAATCCAAGAAAAGAAAAGTTTCAGAAGAAAACAGAATGTTTAATTCAACTACATATGCTAGTTCTGTGGCCGCTCAGGAAATAGTCAGGCACAGGAACGGTTTTGTGACTCCCGGCGTTTTCTTTTCTGTGGGAAATGGGTCCAAATGGCTCTTTGAGTGTTTAAGGTTGCTGACCCCTGGCCTATAGAGCCAACTATGACCCCTACATAACTCCTACATGGCCCCATGTGAGTCTGACAACAGCCAATAGAAAACATGTTCTTGCACAGGAACAGGAAGCTCAAGTGCAAAGCCTAAGAGAAGGTATTAAAAAAAACCCCCACTCTCAACTCCATTTTGTCAGCTGCCCAGAATCACAAACCCATGTAGTTTTGCTTCATCAATAAACGATCTTTCCAATCATCCTCTGTGTTTCCAGTGTCTTTCTCCCGGCTTGGAACTGGACCAGATGCATATTTCTTCCAAACACTGCCAATATAGCAAGTGTTCTAACCACTCAACCAACTACAGCACAATAAATGTATGCTATGAAAAGGACGATCAGAAAAATCCTGAAACAGAAATAAGTTTCTCTGAAACAACCAACAGATGATTGCAACCAAAGGGCATCACTGTAGCACACTATCCAACTATAGTCAATCTTATTCAACTTTCAGAATGGTGGTTATTTCAATTATTCCTTTTCCTTATGGAGAACATACTCCCATAATCATAATTGACCAAAGTGCTTTGATAAATAATAGAGATTTTTTTTCTGCTTATCCCTCCTGCAATTTAATTTAATAAAATAATATGTCTTTTCCTAGATTTTAATTTATAAGGTGAATATCTAAATCTATTACCATAGCAGGGACCTCATCAAAGTTTGATTTAAAGCATGCATTCTATTCTGTGTCCTTGCATTTTTAAGGAGAGCTGCTTTCAAAATCTGGCCAATTCTTAAATCAAAGTCAAGAAATGATGAGGATGATAATCATGATGACAATACAACAGGTTCCCTTAAAAGATAAATGATTGTGAAACTAGCCAAGAACTAAAAATATGTTAAGGATTTGCATTAAATTCTATCTTTTAATCAATGAAGAGTTCAAGGAAAGTTCAGAGTCTAATCTTCCATTAATGGATTCAATTACTTTTTGAAATTTTGTACATGTGACAATAAGAATAACATATGACTATTACACCTACGTAAATGCTGTAATGCAGGCAGACTAAATCACAAAAACAAAGTTTTTTTCATGCATTTTCTAGGCCATGAAGACATTCATAAATCTCTGTTCAGGACAAAAGAATTTTGAATACCACAGAAGAGTGATCCCAAGGGGAAAAAAGAATATTCTGGACTTTTCTGGAACATTCTCCTTAAAGAATAGTAGACTTTTCATACCTTTTCCTCTGGTTCTTTCATAGATTTCTGTTAGCAGAACCAGAAGATCAGAAGCTCTTTTAGCAATAGTAATAACACTTAGACTTATATACCACCCCATAGTGTTGTGACCTAGGCTTACTGAACCATTACAAGAAACAATTAGTCCCAAACAAACCTATTTTATTGTAACAGCTGAGAATTACATTCATTCCCTGACTCCCAGCTGAGTCCCAATTAGTTTCAAAACAAGTCCTTAGGAAGAAGTCCTTTGGGATAATCACCAACCTTTATCTTCTTTGACACCCTGCCAAAGGCCTTACTTGGCAAAGCCCCATGAAGTTCAGAAACAAACAAGAGATGCCAACTGGAAATAGAGTTAGGAACGTTGCTTTCCTGAAAAAAGGCCCAAGTGCCTTTGTTTCTTTTTTTAAGCCTTATGGGAGGGGCCAATCATCTCCTGATCTTACTCCCAAGTTATCCCTTTTGCTTTAGCTGCTCTTGCCTTCTAGCAGTTCTGTGCTTGCAGGCACACAATTAGAAAGTCCAGTTGCCTCTTGAAAAAAAGCACCTTTGGGACAACCATGACCTGGATGACTGAGAATCTCCACAGACATTTAGTCTGTAAAACTGCATTCTAACCAGAGGTAGTATTCAGATGGTTCAGACCAGTTCGCCCAAACCGGTAGTGGAAATCGTGGATGCCCCTCCCCTCCCTATACCATCCTATTTAGGCACGTTTTTGAGGCCAGGCGCATGCTGGAAGGTGTGCATGCCAGCAAATCACATGCGTGTAAGGACAGGCACATGTGGGACAGGGACATGTGTGAGTGTGCACAAGTTCACATTTGAGAACCGGTAGGGAAAATAAGTGAATACTATCGCTGATTCTAACCACCAAGGCTCTTTTCCTTCTGCAGTCATTGGATAACTACACGGAAGGATCTTTTATCCTTTCGAGGGCATAAAGGATTCTTGATTTGTGGATGAAACTTTTGTGTGTGTGGCGGGGGGGGGGGGTTGCACTCATGTCAGAAGCACCAAGACGCTTCCAGATTGAAATGATTACCCGATGACACAACCATTGCCTTGAGGGCACCCAGTTGAGGGTCTCCTTTCATGTTCCTGGCAGAGACTGGAGGGAAGGACATGAGCTCAATCCCACCCCATAGCAGCTCTCGGGTCTCAAACATGGAGTTGTTAACCTCGTGCCCAGCATCCAATCCAGGGGTGAAATCCAGCATGTTCTGACAGGTTCTGGAGAACTGGTAGCAGAACATTTGAGTAATTCGGAGAACCAGCAAATGCCACCTCTGACTGGCCCCAGAATAGAGGGAATAGAGATTTTGCAATATTCTTCCCCCAGGAGTGGGGAGGGAATGGAGATTTTGCAGTATCTTTCCCCTGGAGTGGGGTGGGATACACCTACCAAGCCACGCCCACCAAGCCACACCATGCCTACCAAGCCACGCCCACAGAACCAGTAGTAAAAAAATTTGGATTTCACCACTGGTCAAATCACTCAGGCCACTGTGCTCCTGATGAAATTGTTTTAATGGAGGGGCTACATTAGATTGTACGTAGCATGTTCAGATGACTACTTATTCTACCTTCCCAATTTAAAATGTACTAAGGACGGTTCTGGACTCTTTTGATGGCATTTTCAGACCTATTCAGAGATCAGATGTGGTAAACATAAGCACTCTACCAATTCAAGCAGAAATAAGTGATATATTATTCTTTCTGAAGTAGCAGTTGCTGTCTTGAAGGATATATTGAAATTGTTTGGAACTGCAAGCCCAGAATGATGTCATTTAATCTGTATAGAACCCCTGTTCCAAGTCCTTGACCTTTTCCTAATCTATCCTTAGAAAATAAAACAGAAGGAAACTATACACTGCCACATTTCCCCATCCCATACGTTCCTTTTTATTATGGAATTCCTAAGATGACTCCAAAGGTTGCATTATTATAGCCCTTTGACCTCCAGCAGAAAATAAACTCTTTTATTTCATCTACACACCAATCAATTATATACGAGATATGAATAGAATTATTTCAAGTGTCACTAGTGTGAACTATTAAAATAATAGCAGTAGGTAATGTAATATTAAAATTAATTCACATTATAAAAGAGACTGTATTTTAATCTAGGCTATTACATTTTTTGAAGCCCTTTTCTTTGTAAATCATTTTTATTTTTGCATGAATAAAAGCCAAGGAGTGACATCTTTGTATAAAATATGGTAGAGACAATCTCATTTTAGCCCACTCCAGTTAAAAACGAAAGTCAAATGACCAGAAAAGACAGTATCTATTTTGAAGAAATATGGTATGGTTAATTAATTTCTTATCACATATATTAGCTATTTCTGCCAGAAAAAGCACAGTTGGCTGTATTATATACATTTTGAGTTTAGTAAAAAAAATAAATGAATTGAAATACTTATCTCCTTAAGAAATATCATATAAATACAGTCACGGTGTCATATAAAGTGAAGGATGAATGCAAAATGGCACCAACAATAATTAAATAGATCTTATTAGTTGTTGAAACATATTCTGGGCAACCTAAGCAAATTACTACACTTAGCAGAACTATCATTACTGGTTAGTCCTCATAGTAAGGATGTATAAAACAAAACTCACATAAGAAACCTTGCACATCTTCCTTTATTTACTTTATTTTATTTATTTTATTATTCAACTTTCTATGCCGCCCACTCTCCGAGGACTCTGGGAGCCTTACACCAAAGACAGTATATTAAATAGCATCTTGCCCCCAACAATCTGGGTCTTCATTTTACCCACCTCGGAAGGATGGAAGGCTGAGTCAACCTTGAGCCGGTGAGATTTGATCCACTGATCTACTGAACTAGCAGTCAGCTGAAGTAGCTGCAGTACAGCACTCTAACCATTGTGTCACCTCAGCTCTTTAATAAATAGCTATTCTAATATCCCCACTCTTACATTGAGGAAGGCCCTTCCAATTCAATTTAAACTACTGTATTTTCAGAGTATAAGACACACCTTTTTCCCCAAAAAAGAGGGTGAAAATCTGGGTGCGTCTTATACTCCAAATGTAGCCCTGTCCAGCTTCTCTAACGGAGGTTTCAGAGGCTGAAAAAAGCATCAGAAAAGAAGCTTCAGAAAAGAAGCCCCCAAACAGAGCTTCAGAGCTTTTTTCTGAAGCTCTGTTTTGGAGGCTTTCAGAGGCAGAAAAGAAAGTTTTTTCTGAAACGGAGTTTCAGAAGTTTTAGAGGCAGGGAAAAAAAGCAGAAAAAAAAAAGCAGAAAAAAAGCAAGGCACAGAGCTCACATCCAAGGAACCTGTTGCTAAAATTCACCTTTGGGAACAGCTGATTGGGGGTATTCCAGGAGGCCGATCCACCTGCCAATTAGCTTTTTTTCTTATTTTCCTCCCCAAAAACCAAGGTGCGTCTTATACTCCAAAAAATACGGTAGCTACCACCTAACTAGTTGGAACATAAGGAAGACTGAGTGCTGAAAAATGGATGCATTCAAATTGTGGTGCTGGAGAAGACTCTTGAGAGTCCCTTGGACTGCAAGGAGATCAAATCGGTCAATCCTAAAGGAAATCAACTCTGATTGTTCTTTGGAAGGGCAGATACTGAAGCTGAAGCTCAAAAACTTTGGCCACAAAATGCAAAGAGAGGATTCACTGGAAAAGATCCTGCTGTTAAGATTGAAGGTAATGTCAGGGTCCCAAGTAACATACCGATAACAAACAAAACTCTGAGGCAGGTAAATTCCTCAAAGAATAAGTTTATTGAATATGTCATATTGGCACAGGCTGGTGAAAACCGACTCTGAATATATCCACGGTTTTCACCTAATTAAAAGTAGAAGTTTGTCACTTTCCCAAAACAACCAGTCACATGGTCCAATTAGGATACAGTCCAGTTGCTAAGTGACCTCAGTCCCCTCCTTCTGAACATCTGCAGAGATGTCCTTGGTTCCCAAGAGAAAGTATTTTGTTTTGACTATAAAGCCCCAACTATCTCTATTCCCCCACTCCCTATCCCTCAGCTCCAGTGTGTCTGCACTGAAGTCTCAAAATGGCCTCAGTCAGGCCATCTTCAGGGTTGACAGGCAAAGGAGAAGGGGATGGAGAGGATGAGATGGTTAGATAGTGTCATTGACACAATGAACATGAATTTGGGCTTAGAAACAGTAGAGGACAAAGGGCTTGGCATATGGGTTTGGCATACAGAGGAAATATAGAGTCTGTCATCTGCACCTCTATAACTGTCTGGCTTGGTTCTAAAACCCAACAAGAGAGACACAGACTTCAGAGGATAATTAGAACTGCAGAAAAAACAGTGGCTACCAACCTGTCTTCCACTGAGGACTTGTATACTGCACGAGTCAAAAAGAGGGCTGTGAAAATATCTACAGACCCCTCACATGCTGGACATAAACTGTTTCCACTCTTACCCTCAAAATGATGCTATAGAGCACTGAAGACCAGAACAACTAGACACAAGGACAGCTTTTTCCTGAATGGCATCACTCTGCTAAACAAATAATTCCCTCAACACTGTCAAATTATTTACTAAGTCTGCACTACTATTCATCTTCTCATCCTTCCTAGTACCTATCTCCTTTCTACTTATGACTATAACCATGTTACTTGTATTTTTACAATTTATATTGTTCTGTTTGTTTCCTAGTGTGATTTGTTTGCTTATTAATACCCTATGACTATCATTAACCATTGTACCTTATGATTCTTGATGAATGTAGTCTTTTTATGTAAACTGAGAGCATATGCACCAAAGACAAATTCCTTGTGTGTCCAATCACGCTTGGCCAATATAGAATTCTATTCTATTCTATTCTATTCTATTCTATTCTATTCTATTCTATTCTATTCTATTCTATTCTATTCTATTCTATTCTATTCTATTC
>WNWU01000063.1:1960822-1996173 GCA_012654045.1 Ptyas mucosa | reverse complement strand
TAGACCTAGACCTAGACCTAGACCTAGACCTAGACCTAGACCTAGACTTAGACCTACCTACCCCGTTTTCCCCAAAATAAGACATCCCCTCATAATAAGCCTAATTGGACTTTTAAGCACATGGCAATAAGGCCAAGAATTTATTTCAGGGTTCAAAAAAATATAAGACAGTGTCTTATTTTCGGGAAAACATGGTACCTACCTACCTACCTACCTACCTATCATCCATCCATCCATCTATCTATCTATCTATCTATCTATCTATCTATCTATCTATCATATACAGATATAGATGATAAGTAAAGCTAGAGATGTAGAGATATAGAGATAGACGATATAAAGGTGAAAAGGACTCAATAGATAGATAAAATGCCAAATCCAGTTTAAACTAAAAAATTGTCATTCTATTTCTTTTTCTTTCCTTTGCAATGTTTGGTGAATTCCCACCAACTTTTATTCTCTTCTTTAAATAGTTCGCAAACAGACAATCCGTCTAGCAAGCAATAATTATAATATCCGGGGGGAAAAAAATCTCTGAACACTCAATACATAAACTTTAATCAGTCAAGAGTTTTCAAAGTAAAAATATGCTAGAGAAACCACGGGGAGGTCAAATTAGATATTAAATGCTTAACATACTTATCGCTCTGGGAAAAATCCATTGTGTCTGCAGGTGGTTTCCTCTGCCTTTCATTTCCTGATGTTCAAGGCCTCTGTTAATGCAACAGTCACTGGGAGAACATCCAGTAGCCTGTCAATATCAAGTTGTGTTGTGACCAATTAATAAATGCTTTTAGCTGCAAAACCTAAACAAAACAGCTTTGGTTTCCTCATCTGCATCAATCTCCTTATGCGAAACATTAGAGAGAGAATTAGATGAGTCCTTAACCCAGCTCAAAACATTTCTGCAAGACCTTCACAAAATTCCCCAATTAAATTAAGAGATACACAAGTGCAGGCTAGCTACTGAATATTTTGACATAAGATGACATCCTGGTTGAAGTGAGCGTTTGTTGAATGGCTGCCATCCCATAAATGCTACAACTGCCCAAGATTTAAAAAAGGTTTTGGAAGGTACACCTAAGGGCAAGCACAATGTTTCTCTGTGACTCATTAATGCTCTCTTTTTCTTGGTTCCATGTGAGTCACACACAAGCAGGCAAGCAAAGCAACAAATAATTTGGCTGTGTTTTTTTTTTAAAATTTGATTTATATGCCGCCCTTCTCCGGAGACTCAGGGCGGCTTACAATGCGCTAAGCAATAGCCTTCATACTTTTGTATATTTATACAAAGTCAGCTTATTGCCCCCACAAACTGGGTCCTCAATTTACCTACCTTAGAAAGGATGGAAGGCTGAGTCAACCTTGAGCCTTGGTGAGATTCGAACCTGCAATAATTGCAGGCAGCTGATGTTAATAACAGGGTGCTTTAGACCACTGTACTATCCAAGGCTCTTTTTATGAAATGGACTCATTTGTTTAGGTGCATACAGAAAGCTGGGAAAAGACAAGGTGTCTTCAATGATCTACAAGTAAGTGCTGCTACTATGCTCATGTTTCGGCACACGCATAGCCTCCGTGCTTATATTTCTTGATCTGTACGGGCAGCACAAAGGAACATGGTGGCTCAGTGGCTTTGGCGCTGAGCTTGTCGATCGAAAGGTCGGCAGTTCAGCGGTTCGAATCCCTAGTGCTGCATAACCAGGTGAGCTCCTCTTCCTTGTCCCGGCTTCTGCCAACCTAGCAGTTCAAAAGCAGGTAAAAAATGCAAGTAGAAAAATAGGGACCCCCTTTGGTGGGAAGGTAACAGCATTCCATGCGTCTTTGGCATTGAGTCATGCCAACCAGGGGTGGGTTCTAAAACTTTTTACTACCGGTTCTGTGGGCGTGGCTTATTTTGTGGGCGTGGCTTGATGGTCATGTGACAATTATTTAGGATTTAGCAGAGGTACTGGTCTACCAGGCTTTTTACTTGCTTGCAGAGCTGTACTGATCTACCCATTTATTTTTTGCAGGCATTGATCCACTCATGTATTTTTGCAGGTACTGATCTACGCATGTATTTTTGCAGGCACCGGCCTACCCATTTATTTTTGCAGGCACCGGTCTACTCATTTGTTTTCTTTTAACACTGATCAGCTGTAGGGCGGCCCTTTGAAGCCCCACCGCAAGAGTTTAAACAGGTTTTTTTCCTTCTAGCCATCAGCTGGGACTCAGGAGGCAGCAATAGATTGGGGGTGGGGCCAAATAAAAGGTAAGAATAACGTGGGGGGTGGATGGGGGGTGCAGGAGGTGGGGGGGTGCGGGTGTGTGTGAACCGGGCTGAACCGGGAGGAACCCACCACTGATGCCAGCCGCATGTCCACGGAGGCATCTTTGGATAGCGCTGGCTCTTTGGCTTAGAAATGAAGATGAGCACCACTCCCTAGAGTCAGGAACGACTAGCACATATGTGCTAGGAGAACCTTTACCTTTACTTTTTAAAGGCAGCACAATCCTAAGTAGCCACAGTGAAATTGATATACTTTAATAAGCCAGGCTGATTGCTGTTTTTTAAAAGATAGACTCTTACATCTGTTACGCATCACCATTCCTTAGTAACTTAATATATGGCCAATAGTCAGAAGCTCAGAGAGCACCAAGAACCACTCATTTCAACCTTGAGCTACAAATATTCTCCGCTATTGGAGTTACATCTCCGTTTAGGAAGGGTGCTGAAAAGTCAGGAAGAGTGGAGAAAAAATGCTATCCAAAATTAGAAAGGTGAAAGTTTCCCTGTCCAATTGTGTTGGATTCTAGGGTATGGTCAGTAGTGAGTCTCAGTCATCCAGGTCATGGTTGTCCCAAAGGTGGTTTTTCAGGAGGCAACTGGACTTTCTGGTTTTTCTTTGAAGACCTTTTGCTTCTCGTCCAAGAAGCTTCTTCAGTGTGTGTGTGTGTGTGTGTGTGTGTGTGTTCACATCTTTTAAAAAACCCATTTCCTCTAATTTTGAATACAACACAGCTGAAGACAATCAAGTGCCCTTCAGAAGTTTCAGACTACATCTTCCATCATTCTGTGACCTTGCCATGGAGATATTGAAATTCTAAACAGTTCTGACTGGATGGTGGGGAATGGAAGAGTATGGTGCTCATCTCCATTTCTTGGCAGAGGGAACCACCATTGACTGAAGACATTTTTGGTGGTCATGTGTCCAGCATGACTATATGCCAAAGGTGCACAGATCACTGTAACCTTCCCACCAAAATGATACCTACTTTATCTACTCACTTTTTCATGCTTTTGAACTGCTATTCAAAACTAATGCCGAATCATCCAATATTGAAATACAATTGCTACTCCTTCTGATAGGATGTTTGTTTGTTTGTGTGTGTGTGTGTGTGTGTGTGTGTTTATTTGTATGCCGCCCTTCTCCCGAAGGACTCAGGGTGGCTCACAACAATAAGAAACAGAGAATACAAAAGTTAAAAGACAAATTAAAACAGAATATCTAATAAATAAGGTTAAACACGGGAGTACAATGAATATTGTTGGCTAGGTGCACTATTGTCTGTGTCTAGTGGTGGGATTCAAATAATTTAACAACCGGTTCTCTGCCCTAATGACCGGCTGGATGGACATGGCAATGGTGGGCATGGCCAGTGGGTCAGGGACTCCTGGAAGGGGCGGGGCAGGAAGGGGTGGGGGGCAGCCAGAAATTTAACTACCGGTTCGCCCGAATTGGCCCAAACTGGCTGAATCCCACCATCTGTGTCCCTATATAGTTCCTGTAAATTAACTCACTTTTTCTCATAATTAGCTTAGATTCCTGATTATCTTCAATAGATAAATGATTAGTTTCAGCCATTACATTTATGTGCTGGAGGAACAGTATGAGAAGGAAGTCCTTAAAAAATAATAATAATTCACCTCAGCAAAACAAAGTTCCACAACCTGCTAAAATAAAACAAGATGTGGGTCACAAACAAGATTTGGTGGTATAGAAGCCAATGCAATCATTCACGTAAGTTATGGAATGGGTAACCCATATTTCTTAACAAAATATACTGCCCATCATAGCAAATTTTCAACAGTGAGTGTGAAACGATTATTTCATATATATCTGAAAGCTGAGATTCTGGTGAGAAATATACCAAAACACATTTGAAAGACAAATTATACCCTTCGTTGAAACTATTAGAAGTTGATGAGCAACAGGGGTTTTCCCCTCCCCCCCTGCTTTTTCCTCAAAATAGAGTTTTACTGCCAAATCTTTGGCTAAGTATCTATCGGTTGTTGTCTGGAGCCAAAAGTATTCCCAGCTGTACCTATTGTCTGAAAAGGGTACTATTCAGCTCACAAAAAGAGAGAGGGAAAAGCCTACTCAATTTTTGTACTTTCTTTGCCAAGATGATCTGTCAAGCACCCATCAGAGGCTGCAGATGTTAATCTGAGAGCGCTTCAAAATGTCACTGTCAACTTTGCCTTTCCTCTGGTCTGAAGCCATCTGTCGACATCGCAACAGGTTACTCGGTGTCAAATTAGATTGGCTTTGTGTGAGGCATTTGCACTGATTGGGAGCTGGTGGTTCCTTGGGGCACATGGATTAGGAATTTACAGGAGTTTTAAGCAGATAATCAAGACTGATTTATTTCCTCTCTTGGTTCCTAGCCATGTCTACACATGCTTGACTGTCAAAGTCACCGTTTGAATAATCTGAATTATGCGAACCTAGAAATCTATGCTAATTCTTGGCTATTGACCTCCAGCATACCATCTGTATGACCAATCCTTGCGTTGCCGCCAGCATACAATTTTGGGATTTGCTTTCCCAGAATTTAACAGCAACAAAGCAGAGGATAACTAAAGGGCATTGTTAGTCTTCTTCTCTCTGTTTATTGTTATATTCTGAGCACTTGAGAGCAATGTAAATGGATGAAACAGGGATGGATGGAATAAATAATACATCTAAGCAGGAACTTTATATGTAGTTGTTGTCTTCTTCTTCTTGCCAAAATAATTTTAGTAAAAGCAGGAAATCCAAAGGTGCTTTTTTTCAAGAGGCAACTGGACTTTCTGGTTTTTCTCTGAAGACGTTTCATTTCTCATCCACAAAGCTTCTTCAGTTCTGACTGGATGGTGGGGAATGGAAGGATTTAACAGTTCCAAGAAGGCTCCAGGTGATCCTGAGGACCCAAATAAACCTCCAAGTGGCCTCAAAGACTCTCTAAAAGGATGCAAAGGACCAGCTGTCTGCAAGGAGTATAAATCCTTCCATTCCCCACCATCCAGTCAGACCTGAAGAAGCTTCTTGGATGAGAAGTGAAACGTCTTCAAAGAAAAGCCAGAAACTCCAGTTGCCTTTTGAAAAAGCATCTTTGGGACAACCTTGACCTGGATAACTGAGACTCTCCATAGGCATAAAAGCAGGAAAGTAAGAAAGAGACTGCATCTAATGCTGGGTGAAACATCTTTCATCCAGACTTGAGCTATACCCCAAGTAGAAGAAATAGTGTTATTTATTCTATTACATATATAGTTTTATTGAAAATTTTCACAGAAAATAAAAGATGAATGTAAAGAAAAAAAATATGAAAAAGGAAAGTTATAGAGAAAAGAAGAAATGAAAAAGTGGATAAAGGAAAAAGGAAGGAAGGAAGGAAGGAAGGAAGGAAGGAAGGAGGAAGGAGGAAGGAGGAAGAAGGAAGGAAGGAAGGAAGAAAGAAAGAAAGAGAAGGAAAGAAAGAAAGCGAAGGAACGAAGGAAAGAAAGAAGGAACGAAGGAAAGAAAGAAAGAGAAGGAAGGAAGAGAAGGAAGGAAGGAGAAAGGAAGGAAGGAAGGAAGGAAAGAAAGAAAGAAAGAAAGAAAGAAAGAGGAAGGGAGGGAGGAGGAAGGAAGGAAGAAGGGAGGGAGGGAGGAGGAAGGGAGGAAAAGGAGGAATGATTCACAACCTTTTTAATAGTTAGTATCTCCCCTCTACTTTGGAATTACAAAAATATCTTCAGCACCTTATTCAATCCTTTTTCAATCATCAAATCCATTAATTTACATTTTACTTTTTTCAATATTCAGCAAAAGAAAGTCCATAATCTTTTGTAAAGTACTTATTGTTTTATCCCTGACCAAAGAGGTCGGTTTTGCCATTTCTATCCAATCTTGATATCTTCACAACCTATTCCTTCATTGTATGAGTTTCCGTTTTTCTGCTAGAAGAGTGTCTCTTACAGATGGCGATGACTAAGGAAACTAGCATCTTTGATCTCCTGTAGAATTTCTAGAAGGAACAATTAGGCTGAAAGCCTAGTACATTGAGAGTTTATAAAGCATTGCAAAATGTTGTTATGGAAGACAGGACTAATGAGGTAATCCCAGAAGGAAATGGAAATTAAAGACAAAAGAAATATTGGATGAAAACCAGGTAGTTAGTTCTGAACGCGAAGATCTTTGCCACGATACCAATTTGGGCAGGCTTGGAACCAGTCACTCTATCTGAGCCCTAGGAAGGAGGCAATAACCAACCATGTCTGGAATTGTTGCCAGGAAAATTTAAGGGACTTGATCAGGCAACGGCCAGGAATAAAAATGGAGTTAAAGGAAAAGAAAGAAAAGGAACTTTTACAGTTATACAAACTAAGCATTTCTCCAGAACTGTACATTTTAATGGTTAATAAAAACAATATCCTGACCTTGGGTTTTTTGAGGTCTTTGGGCAATATATGGACACAATCAGAAAGATACATATACAACATGACTGACTATAGATGTTGGTTTAAGGAAAAGATAATAATTTCCATTTTCCCCATGACTATTGTTCTTAGAAAAGATTTATTTATTTATTCATTCATTCATTCATTTATTTATTTATTTATTTATTTATTATTTGAATTGTTATAATGACTAGATTGCATAGGATTTATCCCATGATAGTGGCTCATCTAAATCAGGATTGGCATTCTGACTTTTTTAAAAAAGTTATTTTTTTACATAACTCATAATTTCATCCCATTTGATTGAGTGCTAAAGTAAATCTCCATGCGGGAAAAGGATAATTTCTTAGTTTAATTTGCATGTATTTAAAAATACAGTTTAAAAAATGCATTACTAAATAAGAGATTTTGTATTAGATTAACAGAGTGGATTTCCGCTTGGAATTTGAATATTAATTTGCAACCATATTTCACAGATTTGATACGGTACTCATATCACTATGTTGCAGAATGAAACAAATACAGTACACACTCTTTCAAATAACCTAGGATTATGAAGTCTTAGTGTGAATAAAGACATGTTCTGGTATACTTGTTTAGCTGTGTTGTAAACAAGCACTACAAGACTTTGTTGTTACTTGCGAAGTTGGGTCCAACCCTCCGCAACCCCATGGACAATGTTCCTCCAAGTTTTCCTGGCCTCTACCATCCTCTAGAGTCCATTTAAGTTCACGCCTACTGCTTCATCGCCTACTGGACTCCATCCAGCCACCTCGTTCTCTGCCGTCCCCTTCTTCTTTTGCCCTCAAATCGTTCCCAGCATGAGGCTCTTCTCCAGTGAGTCCTTCCTTCTCATTAGATGGACAAAGTATTTGAATTTCATCTTCAGGATCTGGCCTTCTCAAGAGCAGTCAGGGTTGATCTCCTCTAGGACTGACCAGTTGGATCGCCTTGCAGTCCAAGGGACTCGCAGGAGTCTTTTCCAGCACCAGAGTTCAAAGGCCTCAATTCTTTGGTGCTCAGACTTTCTTATGGTCCAACTTTCATAGCCATACATTGCAACTAGGAAAACCATACAAGACTAGACTATAACTAGCTAATTTTTACAATGGTATCCTTCTTATCATCCAGCAACTATCATTCAGACAACTGCTGTTGACATTCCATTGTTATTGATCAATTCATAATCTAGACTAATTTTTCCCAATCTCAGGAACTCTACGTTGTGTGGATGTCAACTTCCAGAATTCCCCAGCTAGCATGTTGCCTGGCAAATTGTGAAAGATGAAATCCACACATCGGAGAATTGCCAAAATTGAGAAATATTATTTAGGCAGTTAGCTTCCAAAATGTGCAGATGGATGGAAGGGGACCAGCTAAGAAGATACAGCCCGTTTCATGTTTTAGCCATAGAAATCTATTGATTGATCAAATTCATAAATAAATGAGAGTAGGCTGCAGTGATTTAGGTGTTAACTATCACTTTGAAATCTAGTTTCAAGCCCATTGTGAATCAGATAAGCTTCCTAGATCAGTTTTTTTCTACCCAACCCAGATTGTTGGGTTGTTAGTCTGGGGGCAAAAGGGAAGAAGGAATGCTATGGTGGTAACAACCCCAAATTCTTGAACAAAATGTAGGACATGATTATTTCATATTTCATTATTTCACACAACTCTTCTAGCACTGATGATGTTACTTAGTTGGGTAATGAAACTTCTGCAAAAATATCTAAAATCCAGGTTACAGAGCACCAAGGACCCCAGATAATTATTTCACCTTATTTTATTCACAGAGGAGATAAGATGATAGAACAATTTCAAGATTTGAACATTCATTTTTTAAAAAATTCGTATACTACGAATTTTACTATGAATATGAACAAGGCAGGTGGGCTAGGATGAATAAGGCAGGTGGGCTAGGATCTTTTATCTCAGGAGCTTTATCAAATTCAGGGGTGTCAAACTCAATTTCATTGAGGGCCACATTAGGGTTGTGTTTGACTTTGGGGGGAGTGGGAGCGTGGCTAAGGTAGGTGTGGCCAGCTCAATGTCACTCATGTTGGGGGCACCTGTGGCAGCCTGAGCACTCTGCCAGCAAAAATGGGCCCCCGAACTCCATTTTTGGCTGTGACACAGTGGTGAAATCCAAAATTTTTTTTTACTACTGGTTCTGTGGGTGTGGCTTGGTGGGTGTGGCAGGGGAAGGATACTGCAAAATCCCCATTCCCTCCCCACTCCTGGGGGAAGGATATTGCAAAATCCCCATTCCCTCCCCACTATGGGGCCAGCCAGAGATGTTATTTGCTGGTTCTCCAAACTGCTCAAAATTTACACTACAGGTTCTCCAGAACCTGTTAGAACCTGCTGGATTTCACCCCTGCTGTGACAGCTTTCTTCAACCCTCTGCCAGCAAAAACAAATCTCAGGAGGGCTGCTTATGGCCCTCGCATGCACCGTTTTTGGCTGTGATGGCCTCCTGCAAAGCTCTGCCAGTGAAAATGGAGCTCAGGAGGGCTGCCTGCAACCCTCCCGAACTCCATTTTTGCTGGCAGAAGCACCACAGACCAGTCCTTTGCTCTTTCCATGGTAGTCCTGCGGGCCAGATCTAAGCACTCTATGAGCCGAATCCAGCCCCTGGGCCTTGAGTTTGATATCCCTGACCTAGTTTGTAAGTGAGTAGAGCAAGGCAATAATAATCAGAAATATTTGACTTGCACCAATGATCTGGAGATACTATTCAATAATGTTGTTGCATATTTGTCTGTAAAGCTAAGTCTGGTTTTGTGAATAAGGATATTTCACAAAGAAGGTGAAAACTGGTACATACAGAGAGTTAAAATTTTCATTTTTTTAGCATTGAGCTTTTTCATGAAAATTGTATCGGTGGGCTCTCTTCCTGAGATCGGAATTGCATCTGCTATTACAAATTATGTTTTCTTCTGGAATTGATGACTTATAATATCTCTAAAACATCACTTGCCAACTACGGTACATAGTTGGCCTATTAAAAATATAATTTCTTATATTTTAAATATATAATTTCATACATTAAAAAACCCTACAATGTTGGTTTTAAAATATAATTTCATCCATAAAAAAAACCTACAGCGTATACAGTACTCCTATAAAAGTTGTTCAGGAATATTAATATGCTATTATTATGGAAGAGTAACCTGAAAACCCAGTGAGAACAACAAACTCAAATTTATGGCTCTTTTGCCATAAACACCAAACATCCCAAGAGAAAATACATTCCAAATAGATATGAATCTTCAAAATCAATACTATAAATCAATACAAAGTTGTAGGTAAATGTTCAAAGTTTGGGTTCTAGCTTTTTATTTTGTGAATAGTAAAAAGGTTTACTCAAGGGAAAGTCAAGGAATTGGGTTATTGTTCCAATAACGTCCCCTGGACTAAGTATCCTGAAGTTTACAAAGTATTCTGCCCCAGCTACGGACCCCAAAGAACGCAGCACACACGAAGTCCGTTCAAACCTTAGTTTACTAAATAAACCAGTTCTTTACAACAACGGCTGTTAATTAACTGCATTAACAGCCGCCAAGAATTCAAAGAATAATACTGAAAGCTTACTGTGGTTGGCAGAATGCCCAGAAGCAATTTGTAGAAAGCTGATAAGATAAGCAAGACAAGACACGAAGGTATGTGAACGAAGTTGTTCCCTGCAAATTGCTTCAGTCGACGTTCCTCCTTAAATAGGCTAAGGGAGTAGCCAATTATCCCCAAGCCTTATTCTCGAGGAGACCTCCTCCTGAGGAGCCACTCCTGTCTTTTGGCAGCTCTGCACGCCAGTGCATGGAGAAGAGGCTCATCTTCTTCGTCCTCTTCACTTAAGGGAGCTTCTAGAGGTTCTGAAGGCCCTGGCTGAATCTGGCACCACATCTTCTCCAGCCTCCTCATTGTCTGACTCGAGTGCCAGCTGCACAGGCTGCTGGCGCAGCACCACACCAGCCTCCTTGCTGTTGGAATCAGCTACTAGTTGCACAGGCCGCTGACAGGCCACAACACAAAGCCTCTCCTTTCTAATATTTTTGTAAACTGTTCAAAACTTTATTCTGCTAGATTTTCAACCTGTTAAATATTTGGACTATTGAGTGTATAGATATGTTCTTAAAGAAGCACATTGGTGCAAAAAAAAATTGTAACTCCTCATACAAAGTGATAGGGTGAGAATTAACAGTGACTGACGTGGAAAGAGTAAAGAGAAACAGTTCCATAAGTATGTTGACACGAGTATGCATCCAATGTTTAAAAAGACAACAACAATTTAGGAATATTAAGAAACGGTATTGAAAGTAGAGATGTCAATATCATAATGCCAGGGGTGGGATTCTACCGGTTCGGACCGGTTCAGGCAAACCGGTAACTCCGATGATCAGCTGGGAGCGAACCAGTTTATTCTGACGATCAGCTGGGCCCGCCCCGCGCTTTACTTACCTTTATCTTCGCAGCTGATTAGCGCAGTAGGGCGGATTGCTGTACCTCAGCTGTTTTAATTCCCTAGCACTAACACAGAAGGTGATTTTTTGTTGAAATGTGCATGTGCGTGCATCACGTGTCTGGTGGTAGTTTTAGAAAATATACTTTTCCCGAAAGGTTTCCACAATTTTAGCCACTCCTGTACTTTTTTTACATGCCAATACAAATGTTAAAGCTAAATGTTCAAGCAGAAGGAGAAACTTCAAATTTGCCCTTGTTGTGCTTTCTTTCTCTCTTCCATACAAGAAGAGAAATCAATTTTGGATTCACTCTTCCTGGGATAATTCCTGATTTAAATTTTGTACGATCCAGGAATTCAGATCTAAATCCCAAATCCTGAATTTAGCAAATGGATAGGCCATATTTTAATAGTGGGTTTTTTTGTGTTTTTTCGTATTCATAAATATTCCTTAAAAACAAAGACAGGTACCAATAAAGTAAAACCAGAACTTTTGTAGGCAAGACTGGTGAAAGCTTAGAAAATTTCACCATGTATTTTTCAAAGGTTTTAGTTCAATTTTAGAAATTCAAATCTTTTTTTAAAATTATTGTTGCTGTTGTTGTTTTGTTGTTATCAAGTTTAGATTATAGAAGACTAGTCTTATGATCAAGAATCTTTTACCAATGCAGACGGAGGAGGGCACAGCGAGTCCCGAGATAATTATTAAATTGAAACACAAGATAAAACAGAAATATCTGAACTGGAAATATAATTAAATGAAACATAATAAATGCAGCGGACAAATGTAGATATATGTTAACATATCAAAGCTACAAAACTAATAAAATACAACAAATAGCAGCCTCATGAAATGCAATAACACTACAGTCTTTTCGTTATAATTACATTTTGGCTTTGGGGAATAAAGTCAATCAGATTATTCAAAGAAAACTGAATTCTAGGTTATCAGACCGTATTTTAATTTTTCTAGAGTTTTGGAGTTCGATGTGAAACTTCCCCTTCTTTTGCCAGTCTGGCAAGGAGAGGAAAAAAAGATTTCTCTTCACAGATTGTGTCCCTTTTAGAAAAAAAATCTAAGCATATTTACTTATTTATTTGTTTGTTTGTTTGTTTGTTTATTTATAAACAATTAAAGTTGTAGCCTTCCGATCTTTCTAGAATAGAGCCAGTGTGCCACCTTTGGACCAAGATAAATTACAGGTAGCATCATCTCCAGTCTGTTCTACTATATCCTGAACTAATTGAAAAACAAAATTTCACAAATATACATTTGAAAACATCTTCCCAATTATGTGATAATAGCGTGATGGGAGATAACCAGCGGTGAAATCTTCCCTGGTTTGCTATAGGTTTGCTGCTTGTGCATGTGCAGTGAGGGCAAAATTCCCGCTGCGTGCGCATGTGCAATATGCACAAAACACATGCTGCCTATGCACACATGCACAGTATGTGCCAAATGCACACTTCACGTGGAAAAAGGAGGCTTGGGAACGTAAGTAGAACAGTGACGGGGTGAACGGCTGTGCCGTCTGATTTAGGTTCACTAGTAACTGGGGTGGGTTCTAAATTTTTTTACTACCAGTTCTGTGGGCATGGCTTATTTTGTGGGCGTGGCTTGATGGTCATGTGACAATTATTTAGGATTTAGCAGAAGTACTGGTCTACCAGGCTTTTAACTGCTTGCAGAGCTGTATCGATCTACCCATTTATTTTTTTCAGGCACTGATCTACTCACGTATTTTTGCAGGCACTGGTCTACTCATTTGTTTTCTTTTAACACTGATCAGCTGTAGGGCGGCCCTTTGAAGCCCCCCGACAAGAGTTTAAACAGTTTTTTTCCCTCTAGCCATCAGCTGGGACTCAGAAAACAGCAATAGATTGGGGGTGGGGCCAAATAAAAGGTAAGAATAACGCGGGGTGGGTGGGTGGGGCAGAGGTGGGGGTGGGGGCGGGAGGGAGTGGGGGGGCAGAACCAATTCGGTGACATCATATCGTCTCCACTACTGGCTCAGGAGAACCGGGCCGAACCGGGAGGAACCCACCACTGAGTAGTAAGCAGGATTTCTAGCTTTCTAGCAATTTTGAATCATGCAGCACAGCTGATCATCAGAAATACCGGTTCGAAAGAACCAGTAGCTTTTTTTTACTACCGGTTCACCCGAACCGATAGTTTTTATCACTACCAGTTTGCATGAACTGGTGCGAACCGGTAGGATTTCACCACTGGAGATAACCAATTCACAGGAGGGCAGGCAACGTATATAACTTTGTGAAACCATTTTATATTTACCGCATGCACTACGAAACTCGAAATGATGGTTCTGAAAGACCGAACAAAAATCAGAAGGTCGCCTATGTACACACAACAGAAATGTAGCACCAGCCTATTTTTTATAAACCACTTGCTGCTATCGCCAAGGTAATATATCTCCAGTGACCTAGAATAAAAATGTCAAAGCAGACATTGAATACTTGGGAATGTTCACGCAGCTAAATGACATGTTCACCTTCTGCTTCATTGCATCAGAATCCCATATTCTTCATCCACATCACCTGGTAACCATAATCAAACCAAGTTGCATGTCCTTAATGATTCTGCTTGTTTTTAGCCATTATTACAAGAAAATGGAAAAGCCAATGGAGCTTGACAATAATCATTTCAGGCTCTTACTTAGCATGGCAGCCTTTCTATTCCCAAGCAGACTTTGTACTATTGTAGCAATCACATGGTATTCTACACTCAATAAATTCGGTGTATTCATCCTTCTTTGCAGACTGCTCATGCTTAGAGATTTTCTCCCTAAAGATTTTTCAGTTATTTTAACATATATGTGTATATATTTACTTGCAGTACTATTCAGTAGTGGCCAAAATTGTGGAAACCTTTTGGGAAAAGTGTATTTTCTAAAACTAGCTAATAACACCCCCTTTTTTTTGGAGTAGTACCACAAAATTAAATATCAATGGAAAGATCATTTAATGCAATAACTTTTATGAAGGATTTGCTATTAGAATAGCAGTTACAGTGTAAAGAAGAAAAGTGAAACATGTAGAAAAAAATGAGGTAAACAAAAATTATCACCATAGAAAATATTAGATATACAAAAATTATCACCACGTCAGTTAATACTCAGTTGGGTAACGTTTAGCGTGAATGATGGCCTTACAAGGTCTTCCCATGAAGTGAACCAAGTCTTTTAGTTCTGCAGCTGTTATCATGTGAAACCAAGATTGAATGATTGCTTCTATTAACTGGGATTTTTTGCTGGGTCACTTCTGACTAATAAGTTTCTTTAGTGGGCTCCATAGATTTTCAATTGGGTTAAGGTCTGGGCTATTCCCAAGCCATTCCAGCAGTGTAATAGGATTATCTTGAAATGCCCCCCCCCCCAAAAAAAAGTGTTATTAGCCATCAAACCTCAAAAATACACTTTCCCCAAAAAGGTTTCCACAATTTTGGCCACCACTGTACATTCTGTCTTTCCTCCAGGAACTCCATGGCAAACAGTTCTTTGCTGGGGACAATTCAGCATGTTGATACTAACCTTTATAGAGTTAAAGAGAGGAGAGATCGTATCTACTGCTTTAAACTTTCTGAAGATTGGGGATGAACTCTCTCACAGAAGTTGCCTATGGAGATTCTCAGTCATCCAGGTCATGGTTGATCCAAAGGCAACTGAACTTTGTTTTTCAAAGTCTTGAAAAACAAAGTCCAGCTGCCTTTTGAAAAAGCACCTTCGAGATGATGCAACAACATATTGATTTAAAACTGGAATTGTTCCTGTTGGGAATTTTACCGGGAATTTCTAGTAAAGAGACAGATTATTACATAATTTGGAACAAATGGTATGAATGGCTTGAGACTAGAAATAAAGAAAAATAAACACAGGGGAGAATCTAAAAATGTAAAATATGTATATAACAAATATATGGAAATGTATAAAATTAAGGCTATTAGTGTTAGAAAATACAATGTAACCAAAGAAAAAGGGACAATGAAGAAAATGAAACAGTAAGAGAGATACGGGAGGGGGGGGGTACAAAATGGAAAGAAGACCACTAAGAAACATTGGTTAAAAAAAGAATATATTTATATGTTGTATGTTATGTGATTGTCATATTGTGTTATAATAAAATAAAAATTAAAAAAAGAAACTGTTTATTTGATTATTCATGTAATAACCGCAGCTAGAATTGTATTTGCACAAAATTGGAAAAACGAAGAGATCCCTATAGATGAAAAAGTTGATTAAGAAAATATTAGAATGTGCAGAAATGGAACAGATTAACACTTGCAATTCAAGAAAAGGAAGAATCAGATTATTATAATATGGGGGAGTTATTTTATCAATAGTTAGAGAATAAATATGAAAGCAATGTATTATAAAAATAGATAAGTAAAGAAGAGAAATGTTAGGTTTATGGTATTTTATCAGAATTTATTATTATTATTATTATTATTATTATTATTATTATTATTATTATTATTTGGTATTAATATAAGAATGAATGTAAGAAATTAATATGGTGGTAAGTTTAATTGTTAAGACACAAATAATTGTATACTCAGATGACACACTGTTTAACATAAGATGGAATGTTTGTATTAAAAGAAAATTTAAAAAATTAAAAAAGAAAAGAAAAAGCACCTTTTTCAGCAATTGTTGTGTGGATTTTTACGGACATTACAAGATAATTCAACATGCCCTCTTTTTTTTTAACCAAGGTTCTAATTGTTCACTGGTGTATTTATCAATAGGATTGTGTGAATTGTTTAGATTCAATGTGATTTTCTGAGTTAAATTTTCTACAGCTGCCTAGAATTTCCGTGTCATTATACCAGTGGATTTAAAACCTCTACGTGAACCGTCAGTCAGATTTCAAGATTTCAATTTCCTTTTAATTAAATTTCTGAAGTGGAGGATCACACGGTGTTTTTTATTAGATTTCACCTTTTCTTACTATTTTCCATTTGATGTTTGACTGGTCAAACCGAAGATGAAGGTGCTGTATAAATTACATACATAGTAATTATAATGGAAATTCATAGCAGATAAAAAAAAAGTATGTACATTTTTACTTATAGTATATAGCTAAAGTATAGCTATCACGTATATATTAATGCTACAAATTCAGACAGGATTAAAAGGGAATTTTAAAATACTTAAGAAAGGAAGCTATTAAAAAGTACTGGTAATTCAGGATGGGTGTATATTACTGCAAGAATAAAAGTGAATAACGATAAAGGTAAAAAAAATTGGAACTGAAAAGGATATTGTTTTTCATGTAAGCGTCATGGTTTTTATTTCTTATTTCACTTTGTAATGGCCTTCCATTGGACTGTTGGAAGAAATATCTGTCTGGTTCAGTTCCAAGCTGGAAGAAAGGCACTGGAGACAAAATGGAGGCTGGAGGCTGATTGTAAAGAAGGACCATTTATTGAAAAGCAGAACCACCAAGAACGTATGATTCTGGAGTTGAGAGGGGGAGTTTACACCTTCTCTTGGGCTTTGCATTTGAACTTCCTATTCCTGTGCAAGAACATGCATTCTATTGGCTGTTGTAGAGGTTATGTAGGGGTCATAGCTGGCTCTATAGGTTGTCTGAGCTCCCAGGTTTGGTTGAAGTTTGCTGGGGGTGGGTGCAACTGGGATAATGCAATGATGGGCCTTGTGTTCTGAAAGGGTGTTGGGAAATTCCTATTATGGCTTAATGGCTTTGTCCTGGTTTGGCTTTTGAGTGCGGGCTAATCCTATCACTCTGCCTTTGTTTCAAAATGTGGTGAATGGATTTCTGCCTGCAGGATTTGCTTATGAATAGAACTATCTATCTCTTTATCTCTTCAGTGCTGACATCTGCGGTGGGCTATTAAGGAAGGTGCGGGGATGCTTTCCAAGAGCATGTTTCTCCATTTCTCATCCAGGAAAATATAATATTTTTCCATTTTAATATTTCTCAAAATATTTCATTCTCCTAGGAGAGGGGTGGGTGCTAACTTTCTACAGGACTTAAAATCCAATCAATTCTTTTTTGAGTTTAAAGTGCATTTCTATACGTTGGAGGGGAGATTATTTTCATTATTATGGTCACACAGTCAGCCAGTTAGTTAGATTAGATTTGGATTTTTTTTTTTTTATCCACCTAACAAATCCTTCCCAAGGAGCTGGGATAGGCAAATATCATTGTTTGATGCTGTGAAAAGTATCCTTTCAGGACGTAAATTATTCCAAGTCAAGCTGCCTTTTGCAATTTGATAATGGGGATTTTTGTCAATGCCAAATAATATAATTATAATCATCATAATTATTATGCATTATGCTATCATAACAATAGCACTTAGACTTATAGACCGGTTTACAGTGCTTTATCACTCTCTAGAGTTTAAAGAGTTTAGTTTAGCCTAGTTTAAAGAGTCAGCCTATTTCCCCCAACAATCTGGGTCCTCATTTTACCCACCTCGGAAGGATGGAAGGCTGAGTCAACCTTGAGCCTTGGTGAGATTTGAACCGCCAAATTGCAGTCAATCAGCAGTCAGCAGAAGCAGCCTGCAGTACGGCAGTCTAACCACTGTGCTACCGTGGCTCATAGATCATAGTTCAGTGCATATTCCTGCAACAACATAAACTGGTGGACTCAATAGGACATAAGCGATTTTTTGTGTTGGTTAGCATTTCTAGATATTTAGACCCCAAAACAAGATGTATCCAATCCCCTTTTACAATTTTAACTTCCAGAAAATCTAGGCGGTTTTTTTTTCTTTTTCCTTGATAAATTGCATTGCTGGTTTAGCTCATGTTCTTCGGGGGGAGAGAGAGAGAGAGAGACAGAGAGACAGAGAGAGAGATGGACAGAGACAGAGAGACAGAGAGACAGAGATGGAGTGAGACAGAGAGAGAGACAGAAAGCCACACACAGAGAGACAGAGAGACAGAGAGACAGAGAAAGAGACAGAGAGACGGAGTGAGACAGAGAGCGAGACAGAGAGCGAGACAGAGAGATGGAGTGAGACACAGAGAGAGACACACACAGAGAGAGACAGAGAGACAGAGACAGAAAGAGACAGAGAAAGAGACAGAGAGACGGAGTGAGACAGAGAGAGAGATAGAGACAGAGAGAGAGACAGAAAGACAGAAAGACACAGAGAGAGAGACAGAAAGAGAGAGAGAGACAGAGTGAGACAGAGTGAGACAGAGAGAGAGACAGAGAGAGAGAGAGAGAGAGACAGAAAGACACACAGAGAGAGACAGAGAGACAGAGACAGAGAGAGACAGAGAAAGAGACAGAGAGACGGAGTGAGACAGAGAGAGAGACAGAGACAGAGACAGAGAGAGAGACAGAAAGACATACAGAGAGAGACAGAGACAGAGAGAGACAGAAAGAGACAGAGAGATGGAGTGAGACAGAGAGAGAGACAGAGACAGAGAGAGAGACAGAAAGACACACAGAGAGAGACAGAGAGACAGAGACAGAGAGAGACAGAGAAAGAGAAAGAGACAGAGAGACAGAGTGAGACAGAGAGAGAGACAGAGACAGAGAGACAGAGAGACAGAGAGACAGAGTGAGACACAGAGAGAGACACACACACAGAGAGACAGAGAGAGACAGAGAGAGACAGACACACACACACAGAGAGAGAGAGAGAGAGAGAGAGAGAGGGAAGCAACTCAGAGAAGCAACTCAAGTTAAAATAAAATAACAGTGATTCACTATAGCTGATAACAAAAACACTACACATGAGAATCATCAAAGGCAATTCAAAGATGCACAATGCGTGTAGGGCCTGAGCTGCTGCATAGTTTCGAATTATTCATTACCAACCTTGTCCTGTCTTTTTTTTTTTTTTTTAAAAAGAGATCCATCTATCCCACTCCCCATATTTTGAACGACCAAGTGTTATTTAATTTAGAAATGACTGATTGCGATGGTGCTTCGCCGAACAAGAGCTCCTGTATCATTTCACGAAGCGATATGATAAAATTCTGAGATAGAAACTAAAAATCAATAGCTTGATGGATTTCTCCAAAGCTCGCTTTTCTCTCGGCTATATTGCTTCTCCCAAAACTACAGGCTATACATTTTATTTGGTTTTATAAGGAGTGGAATAGTCAGGATGAGACCGGAGGCGAGCGCTGAATAGAATACGGCTGCTTTCTGAGTATTCATTTAGATGAATGGGTGTTGCAAATCTCAGGTAAACTGCAAGTATTTTCAAAGGGGTTGGACTTACGGCATTCTCCAAAGTCAAGGAGAGTTGTTTTGGGGGTTTCTTTCCCCTCCTCCTTCAAATGAAGTGGGTTGTATCACTGCTTCTCTTCCCAACTCTGCCTCCTAATTGTTTCACTTCTCTAACTCATTTTCCTTGATTGTTACTACGGCTCTAGCCATTAAGGGTTCCTTTTGACACTCTCTTGAGCTGTGTGGGAGACAAAGTTCTTTGTTGCCGGCAACCACTTTGTGCCACTCCCCCTCCTTGTCTGCAACATTTTCTGATTAAAGCTCCTGGTAGAAAGCATTCTGTGGGATAACCCAGTGGCATCCACTTACTCAGTATTTCACACCTTAAAAAGGAACAAAAACATAACCTATTGCACTGAGACTTGCTCGCTACTGAGGAACGAGCAGTCCCCGCTTCGTACAATTGGGAAGGCAATTGTTACATTCTTTGATGGATGCCTTTAAGCCTCAATGTAAAGGCACACCTTTTCAGCTGGTGGCAAACTACTCGGAGCTCAAACCTTGTGAATATTACAAAGGGAAGGAAGGTGATGGGAGAACAGCTGTTATCCATCCATCATCTTCTTTAGCGGTGCAAGAGAATTAAGTGGCCCAGGAGAAGAAAATTAACACTTTCTTTCCTTATGCGTGCAAAATGTTTGTTCAACTTTGGCTTTTTTTTTTTTTTGGAATCTTCTAAACAAAGACAGAATTTAAAGAAAAGAGCGTGCCTAGTGCACACAAACACACATATGCGCGCACACACACACACACACACACACTAGTTTAGAGAAATAAGATGAAAACAGCAGAATGATATTTAAGAAAGAGAAGGGTCAAGGAAGTGCTAAGGAAGAAAAATCTGACACAAAGCAAAGGATGAAAGATATCTGACTAGGTGGTACTTTTGGAATTGGCTTAGATATTTATTGCAAGCTAGAAATGTGTCAATAAAAGAAAAAGAATGTACAAACATTAAGAAGCAATTGTTTCATTTGTTTCTGTTTTGGTCACATCCTATCTTGAGTTCAGTACCCAACCATCTGTTGTGACCCAGGGCCAAGTAGGTAGTAGTCGACGCAAACAGTTCCGAAACAAACAGACTTTATTAGAACAGCTGAGAATTAACTCATTCTCAGCGTAGTCCAAACTAAATCAAAACAAACTCTTCATAGCACAAATTCTTCAGTCTAATCACCAACCTTGGTATAATTAGGCAAACTGCCAAAGGCTTCTCTTGTCAAAAGTTCAGAAGCAGAGAGAACTGCAGCAAGACAAGAACAAGTCTATCAATGTTGTTTTTCGACAAAGAGCCCAAGAACCGTTGCTAGTCTTTTAAGCCTTATGGGAGGGGCCAATCATCTCTTGGCTCTACTCCCGAGTCGTCCTCTTTGCTGTAGCTGCTCTTGCCTTCTGGCAGCTCTTCACATACGTGCACTAGGAACAGGCTCCTCCTGTTCCTCTGCCTCTCTACTATCAGCCTCTGAAGTCCGCACATCACTCCCTGATGGCCCTGGCCCCATCTCTGCCTCGGACGCAGAGCCCTCATCCGGGCCTTCCCCAACCTCCAGGACTGGCCCCTGTTCTTTCTCAGCCTCATCGCTGTCCGACTCCACTGCCAGATCTGCAGGCTGCTGGCAGACCACAACACCATCAGTACCATATTCCAAGAAGGATTCAGAGAAATTGGAATCTCTAAACTTTGAACTCTGAAGCGTGAGAATAATTCTTGATGTGGTCTGGTATAGGCTTACATGCCGTTCGAACTTGGTCACTAATTCGTCATACTTCTCACTGAAATTAATTCTGAAAGAATACATTTTAACTTCTAAACCTGCTTGTTGTTGTTGTTGTTGTGTTCAGTTGGAAAACCAAATTAAGAGTGTGGAAAAAAGAAAGATAAGCAGAGTCACCTTAGGGAGTCAATAAAGCTGCCATCAGTTGTAGATCATAGATTGTAAATCTCAGCCAGTAAATCCCCAAGTTGTAAAGAGCGGATAAGATGTAAAAGGAAGCTAATATATTGCTAAGGAACTGGTAAGAACTTGGTGTAAGATACTGTAAGCCCTGAGTGTTTCAGTTTGGCTGTCTCTTGTCGGTCTGTTGTTAATCTGTGGTCAGCTTTACGGAGAAAAATGTAAATCACCTTGAAGATGTATAAATCCATTGAGCGTGCTCAACTCCATGGTACTCCCAAAGGATTAATTGCTCCTCCACTTTAAGATTCCTGACAAATGTCTGAGAATAATCAATTACCATGGGCAGGAAAGGGGAAAACTAAAGCAGCTTTCTATCTAAAGGAAGCTTCTATCGAAAGGAAGTGATGGGTGCTTCATCACTGGAGGTTTTTAAGACAAGACTGGACAGCCACTTGTCTGGAATGGTACCTGGTCTTCTGCTTGAACAAGGGGTTGGACTAGAAGACCTCCAAGGTCCCTTCCAACTCTGTTATTTTGTTGTTCTGTTTCCTCCCTAGCAAACTGCCAATCTTGGATCCCATATTCTGATCCAAATGGAAGAGGAATTCAACAATGAAGCCACTTGGAAAGATGTAAGTCCCTCGTTTGGGCTTTTATTATGACTCATATGCAGCTTCTTCGTCAAAAAAAAAAAAAGTACAATACCCATTTGGAGGAAGCTCTTCTGTTACAAAATGAATGTTGTTCTGACACTTGTAGCCCCCAAAACTGTATTTTGCACCCTGACTTAATTGATTGCAATGATCATAAACCGGAATTGTGGTCTTCAACTCCATTTCCTCTGTTTCTCATCTTCTTCTGTGGCCATCAGGAGTACATGAAGAAATGAGCGATGGGCAAATTTGGAAACTAGCCTTCCTCCAAAATTCTGCATGGTTTTCAGCTTGGCCACCTTCAAGCATTCCTCAAAAACTTGGCTTTTCCTGGAGGTCTTCTGTTAACACAGATGGACAAGCTCCTTAAGGTAGGAAGGTTTATGGATGGATGATTCTGTTCCCTTGGTTGATCACTGCTTTAGGGATGTTTGTCATTTAGCCAGTCCTCTTGTTCTAATTTTGTAAAGCCACTCAGAGACATTTTAAAATTGGGCAATCTAGCAATTTAAGTAATTAAGTAAATAAATATTGTTAAAGGGATTAAGAAAAATAAGTCCATTTGACAGGGAGCTGTAGGATAGAGCTGAAAAGACAACTGAAGCTTTTCAGATTACTCGTCAATTTGATGAGCTTTCAGTCCATGTTCAGACTCCGTTTCGTGTCACAATGTGTTAGAGTTTGCAGCAATCCAACCTGCACACAACTAAATAATTCAGCAGGATTCATTTATATAAGAAACTTCTTTATATACAATAATATAAAGTATGATACATGTATACAATATCAATGCAGCAGAAGCCAGAACCAGAACTCAGAAGCCAGAATACAAAATCACAGAAGCTATATTCACAGAAGCAATATTCACAGAAGTAATATATATATATATATATATATATCAGTTAAGCTAAGCCATGTCTAGGCTCTGAGCTGTCTGAGTCACCAAACAGTCCCCATTGGCTGACCTGTTACCATGTCTATTCCAATTCATGAACTTCCATACACTGACACAATGGACAAGTGAGCTGCTATTCCTTTTATTGCTGTACTGGCCACAAAAGGGTCGAGAGAAATGGAATCTTTTAACAGCCAACAGAGCATATTCATTCTGAATCTGTTTTCTTTTTTCCTTCCATTTTGAATGGGTAGTTGTTCCTGTCTGGAGAAAAATCACAAGTGTGAGGAGTGGGTGTTTCGATATGCATGATTCACAACAGGCATGCATATTCAGACTTGAATAAAAATTAATTAATCTTCAAATGTGCGCTTAAACTTGAGTAGTTTAGTTCAGGTCCCTGGAAAACGGTATCTAATTTAAAGTCCAGCAATAGCAGACTGTTAAAACATCTCTTGCAGTTCAGTTGAAGCAACTGAGAATAAATAAATGTATTAATTATGAAAGTCATATCTTGCCATCTGCTTGTGGAGGGGCCAGTGGCATCCTCATTATTATATAAAAAAATACATTGAACTTACATTAAAATAATGTCCTTCAGCAAAGTGCAGCTACTCTGACAATGCCATCACCCACTTAAAATCTTACAAAGGAAACAATCTTAATCAACTCATTTACAACTGTCTAATTTTCCACTTCACCATGGTTTTTTTTTTTAAATTTTTTAAAAAATAGCAATATGCTTAAACATTTAATCACTTCTAAGGCTCATTACTTGATGATACATTTTTATTAAGGTGTCTGGAAAACAATGGTCTTTACTGGAACGCTTTCGAGTAGCACATGTTGAAATAAAATATAACCACTTTGCTAATGTGTCCTATGTTTTGCTCTAATGCCAAAAAAGACACAAATATGCAAAATAATCCAAAGCACCTGATGGCAGGACAAGAAGCAATGGGTGGAAACTAATCAAGGAGAGAAGCAACTTAGAACTAAGGAGAAATTTCCTGACAGTTAGAACCATTAACCAGTAGAACAACTTGCCTCCAGAAGTTGTGAATGTTAAAACTGGAAGGTTTTAAGAAGATGTTGGATAACCATTTGTCTGAAGTGATGTAGGGTTTCCTGCCTAAGCAGGGGGTTGGACTAGAAGGCCTCCAAAATCCCTTCCAACTCTGTTATTCTATTCTATTCTATGCTCGTTCTTACATTGATGTAATGAATAAAACTCTGAAGTAAAATAAGTGCTGGCTATAAATGACTTGAAAACCAGACACATCACTAGAAGATAACATCATAAGACTATGTCTGATTTCGTTTGGCCATGTCATGCATACAAATTCACTGGAGAAGACAATGATGCTAGGAATGGTTAGTGGAATAAGAAGAAGGGGCAAGCAAAGAACACGCTGACTTGACAACATCAAATCTGATAGAAAGCTGAGCCCTCAACAATTGGAAGAAGCTGTGCTTGACAGGATAGCATGGAGAGCACTTGCTTATAAAGTCCTCAAGAGTTGGATCCTGTATCATTCATTGTTGTTGATTAAAACAAGAACAATAAATGACTCAAGATAGCCCCAAAGGTGCTTTCTCTGGAGGCCACTGGACTTTCTGGTTTTTCTTGGAAGATGTTTTGCTTCTCATCCAAGAAGCTTCTTCAGCTCTGACAGGATGGTGGGGAATGGAAGGATTTATATTCCTTGCAGACAGCTGGTCATTTGCATCCTTTTAGAGGGTCATTGAAGCACTTGGGTTTATCCAGGGGTGGGATTCAGCTGGTTTGGACTGGTTCGTGCGAACCGGATGTTAATTTTAATCTGGTTTGCCGAACCAGTAGTTGCAAGGACTGGCTGGCCCTGCCCACCCCATCCTCCACCCCACCCCTCCCAGGAGTCTCCATGCAGCCTGTTTTGGATGCCAGGTAAGTGCAGGGCCCACACGGAGACTCTGGGAGGGCGAAAAAAGGGCCTACTAGAAGTTCTGGAAGTCTGGAAATGAGCCCGTCTGAAGGGCTTCCAAAGCACAGGGGACGCTGTTTTACCCTCCCAGAGGCTCAAGGAAAGCCTCTGGAGCCTGGGGATGGCAAAAATGCACCCCCCCCCCCCAGTGGTGCAGGAGCCCGAATAGGCCACACCCACCATGACCACACCCAGAACTGGTTGCTAACATTTCTGAATCCCACCCCTGCGTTTATCTGTGTCCTCGGGGTCACTTGAGTAGTGCTCCTGGTTCCTATAGTCTATAGTTTTTTTTTTCCTCTGGAAATCCATGCCTACTCCCACACCATTCAAAGGGTGTTCATCCCAAATTGTATGGCTAAAAGTGCAGACTACAGGAACCAGTAGAACTACTCAGGTGATCCTGAGGACACAGATAAAGTGCTTCAAGGAATGTCTGCAAGGAATATAAATCCTTCCAGTCCCCACCATTCCCCATCAGAGCTGAAGAAGCTTCTTGGATGAGAAGCGAAACGTCTTCAGAGAAAAACAAGAAAGTCCAGTTGCCGCCTAAAAAAAGCATCTTTGGGACAACCATGACTTGGATGACTGAGAATCCCTACAGACTCCAGATAGTATTTTGACCATTTTTTATAATCTGAATGAAGGGCAACTTCCATTAAGAAGTCCATCCTGCTGGGAAAGGAAGAAATAAAGAGAACAGGATGATCAACAGCAATATGGATGGCTTATTTGCAGTAGGATACCTGAAAGGCCAAGATCATTCTGGAAAATCCAGTCTATGTGGTCATCAACAGTCAATTTGATATCCATAATTGAACAAGTACTGAAAACTTTAGAAAGTAAATTACGGCCAGTAGTTATATTAGCCTGTGCCCAACTTTCTCTTATGGCATGTTAGAGAAAGCAGAATCTATAACAGGACTCTATAATTAAGGACTTGTTTGGGTTTTTTAGTGATTCTGCCTTAACTGACTATGATTTCAACAGGAATTGGACAGGTTAATACACATCCCGGTGGGATACAGTAAGTGATTTGGGGACAGACCTGGGGAAACTTGGAGGCCTTATTCATTTACCTTGATATAAAAGAACACAGCGTATTATTGATGAAACAATACAATTGTTGGTGGAAAGATAGAAGAACTGGTGTTAAGAAGCAGGAATAAAGGATTGATTGATTGATTGATTGATTGATTGATTGATTGATTGATTTGCCCTTGAGCCATATCAAAGTGCAGAGTTCCAGAAACAAATTATTACTGAAATTTGATAAAAAACAATTTAAAATGGAATTGGATAAAGTACGATTTAAAATGAAATTAAAATAAAATATGATTTAAAATGAAATTGGAATCAAATGCAATCTAAGATGAAGATGGAATAAAATACAATAATTTAAAAATATAGATAAAAGATGATAAAATTATATTTCGGTGCCACCCCTACAATCTACCCCAATCAGTCCTCCATATGCATGTTCTTCCCCAGCTACGGACCCCAAAGAACACAGCACACACAAAGTCTGTACAAACCTTAGTTTATTAAAATAAAATCAGTTTTTTTCTTCAAACCAAGGCTGTTAATTAACTTTCTTAACAGCTTGCAAGAATCCAAAGAATAAATAATCTTAATCTTACTATGGTTGGCAGAAAGCCCAGAAGCAATTTGCAAAGAACTAAGAGCAAAGCACAAAGGAGAATGAACTAAGTTGTTCCTTGCAAATTGCTTCAGTCAGCGTTCTTCCTTAAATAAGCTAAGCGAGTGGCCAATTAGCCCCAAGCCTTACTCTCGAGGAGACCTCCTCCTGAGGAGCCACTCCTGCCTTTTGGCAGCTCTGCGCGCCCGTGCATCAAGAAGAGGTTCCTCCTCTTCGTCCTCTTCACTTAAGGGAGCTTCTGGAGGTTCTGAAGGCCCTGGCTGAATCCCCACATCTTCTCCAGCCTCCTCATTGTCCGACTCGAGTGCCAGCTGCACAGGCTGCTGGCACAGCACCACACCAGCCTCCTCGCTGTCTGAATCAGCTACTAGCTCCACAGGCCGCATACGGGCCACAACAATATAGCTCTCAACCAAACCCTTTTGCTTAAGTACTGTGCTGTGTTAAATGTTATTTTCGGATTCTGGCCACGCATTGTTTTGATATGGGGATCCCAATGGGTCATTCGTTTGGTATATAGACCAAGGTACCTGTCTCTCAACCTCTTATATAGGAAACAGTTCATTGTAGGGTATAGAATAGCTATTACTCTTTTCATACAACTGTCAAGTGTGATAAAGATTCAGAAGAGCATTGTGAAAATACCCCTAGGCTAAGAATCATATTTGGTCTTGAACTGAATACCAGGGGCCTCAATCCCAAAAGTACTGACTGAATCCAAAACAAACTCAAGCTGACAGGTCTTGGATCTTCATTACTCACACTAGATAACAACACCAGTGCTAGGTAATGAAACTTCTGCAAGAGTAACATTCTGTAAAGCCTTAGTAAGACTAGAATACTGCTTCCAGTTTTGGTCACCACACTATAAAAAAGAAGTTGAGAAAAAGTGCAGAGAAGAGCAACCAAGTTGATTAGGGGACTGGAGACTAAAACATAGGAAGAATGGTTATAGGAACTGGGCATGGCTAGTCTAGTGAAGAGAAGGACCAGGGGGAGACATGAGAGCAGTTTTCCAATATTTGAGGGGCTGCCACAGAGAGGAGGGGGTCAAGCTATTTTCCAAAGCACCTGAAGTCTAGACAAGGAATAATGGATGGAAACTGATCAAGGAGAGATTTAACCTAGAAATAAGGAGAATTGTTCTGACAGTGAGACCAATCAACCCATGGAACAGAAGTTGCCTTCTGAAGTTGTGGGGGCTTCATCCCTGGAGGCTTTCAAGAAGAGACTGGACTGCCATTTGTTGGAAATGGTGTAGGGTCTCCTGCTTGGGCAGGGGGTTGGAATAGATGACCTACAAAGTTCCTTCCAACTCTGTTAATCTGTATCTGTAAAACAACCAAGCTCAGAAAGCATAAAGGAGGTTTCATTTCAATCCTGGGCAACAAATATTCTTCTTTATAAAAATCCAAGTGCATATTATATCTTCATTTAATTAAAATCAAACTGATATCACATCACGAGTCCTTCCTCTTATTAGCTATATACTTTCCTAGGAACTTGAATCCAAAAGATACATCAAAGATTTAAATAGGCTAAGCCTGGCCTAGATTGTGTGTTTTGTTTCAGTTAGTATGGATGTAGCATCCTCTACCTGCGAAATGTTATTCCATAAGGATATGCAAAGTGAATTAAATGAATGAAACCAAAATTGCTTACAAGAAATTAGAACAACAGCTCTTCAGTGCCTTAGGTTTAGATTATTAGCATTGTAAGGGAAGTAACATTTCCCGACTGAGAATATGAATTTGGTTTCTCATAATACTTTCCTTGAGAGTAGCTGGCTATCACAGCGCTAGTTGTCTTTCTCATAATTAGTTAGGGTTGTCATCAAGTCATATCTGATTTCAGATGACTGTACAATCAAATACTAACTATCTTGACCTTTCTCCACTTATCTGTAGTTTTTACAATAATGTTTCAGTAATTTTATTGATTGCATCCATTCGGCTTGCTCACTCTTTCCCCTTCTTCTATTTCCCTCAACTTTACTAACATGATTAATTTCTCTACTCTGTTATCTGCTCTCATGATATGTCCAAAATATGTGATTCTGTTTGCTGATCTTTCTCTCTAGAACAGTGTCAAATCTTTTGACTGCAAAACACACTGATTGTTATTATATAAGGTAAAGGTAAAGGTTCCCCTGCACATGTGTGCTAGTTGTTCCTGACTCTAGGGGGCAGTGCTCATCTCCGTTTCTCCGTTTCTAAACCAAAGAGCCAGCGCTGTCCAAAGATGTCTCCAGCGCTGAAGGCACACAGAGCACTGTTACCTTCCCACCAAAGTGCTCCCTATTTTTCTATGTGCATTTTTTACGTGCTTTCGAACTGCTAGGTTGGCAGAAGCTGGGACAAGTAACAGAAGCTCGCTCGGATTTGAACTGCTGAACTGCCGACCTTTTGATCGACAAGCTTAGCATTTTAGCCACTGAGTCATCGCGTCTCTCTGTGTTACTATGTACATAGTCCAAATTCAGAATTTCATTTGCTTTCTTTTTTTTAAATCTTTCCAAAGGTCTGTACTTTATAGTTACTGGCAAGACCACCGCTTTAACTATTTTCTCCCATTAAGCTAGGAATCTCAGTACGGATGTGCCAAGAATCTAGCCAATCTTGGCTGATCTTGAAAAGTTTGCTTTGGGTTTCAACAGCAAATAACCAGCTGAGCCAGTCTGAGAAATTGGATTTATGGAAGATGTTAGTAGAAAAGCCTTTCTGTGTTTTTTGTCAAGAAAGCTACATGGATGAATCAATAAAGTCACAAATATTAGATCTTGACTAGAAGGTTCTTTTTACCAGCAGGTAGCAATAACTAGCTTAGTTTGTAAAATAAATAAATAAATACTTGACTAAGGAACCCAATTAGAATTGGAAAACCATAAGCTAGAATGAAAAATTGAAAACTGTTCAAAAGAAGCAATGGTAAATTGTTTCTATAAAGCTGTTTATGAATTTTATCACCAGGAGTCCACTCAATTTAAGATCATCTTTACATTTGAGCTATGTAAATTTTCTTTTGAGCAGAACTATGACTTCCTTGGATATTTAAGGCAATGGATAGCAATGATTTGGGCATGAAGTCCACAGTTATTAGGTTATGCCTTCAGATTTTCTATGCCTTGAAATACAATCAAAAACTCGGTTTTGTTTCAATTTCCCCAAATCTTGAGGTTTCGTACAGCTTGATGGTAGCTCTCCTTCATGGACTGTTCATGTTGCCTTGGCTACATTAGCATCAACGTTTACTCCCTGAAGTTGAGAGGTAAAAGGAATGATATTTAATATTTATTTTTGGAAACAGAAAATCAATTTAGAGCAGGCATGTAACAATGGCTCCCCTCATTGCCAGTCACCGTTGATCATAACAAATAGAGTTCAACACAGTGGTGAAATCCAAATATTTTTACTACTGGTTCTGTAGGCGTGGCTTGGTGGGTGTGGTGTGGTTTGGTGGGCGTGGCAGGGGAAGGGTACTGCAAATTCTCCATTCCCACTCCACTCTAGGGGAAGGATACTGCAAAATCTCCATTCCCGCCCCACTCTGGGGCCAGTCAGAGGTGGCATTTGCCGGTACTCCGAACTACTCAAAATTTCCACTACCGGTTCTCTGAACTACTCAAAATTTCCGCTACCGGTTCTCCGGAACATGTCAGAACCTGCTGGATTTCATCCCTGGTTCAACATATTTGGAAGCAGCAAAAGGAGGAAAGCAATTGTAATCATCATCATCTCCTTTTAATTACCCCATAATCCCTTACAGGGTGGTGTCTAGGTAACTGAATGGAGCAGAGTGTTTACTGGCCAGATGCCCTTCCTGTTGCCAATGCGGAGATTTTTTTCAGCAGATATATTCTAATTGTGCCCAGAGAGAGAAATATCTGCCTCTACCTAGGATCAAACTCACAGCCTCCTGATTGTGAGGTGAGAGCTCCACCTCTAGGCTACCACACCACTCGAGGAAAGCAATTGTAATGCCTGTACAAAATGGAACCCAGTGCTTCTTAGATTCCCCTTTGGAAGGAGATAGGCAGCTATATAGCAATAGCAATAGCAATAGCAGTTAGACTTATAGACCGCTTCATAGTACTTTATAACCCTCTCTAAGCAGTTTACAGAGTTAGTCTCTTGCCCCCAAACAATCTGGGTCCTCATTTTACCCACCTCGGAAGGATGGAAGGCTGAGTCAACCTTGAGCCTGGTGAGATTCGATCTGCCAAACTGCTGGCAGCCAGCGATCAGTAGAAGTAGCCTGCAGTACTGCACTCTAACCACTGCGCCACTGCAGCTCTTTGATATAAATTTGATTAATAAATAAAATAAACTTGAGTTACTTACTACTTACTAGTGCTAAACAATGGATATAGATTTTTTGCATGTTAAACTGAAATTCTTGGTGGAGGCAACTCAGATTCCACATTCCTAGGTTTCTAATAGTCTATGTGAATACCTCTAGTTACATTATATCATGATTTTTTTAAAAAAAGTTGGTACATGCAATGTCAGAGTTATGGAGAAAAAATGGAAGAGGACAGATACAATTCGGACCACTGAACATGCTATTTTTCCTTTCCTGTATTTTTTACAAATAAACCCATGATGACTTGATATATATTACAGTTATCTATTTATGCATTATTCTCCATCAAGCACACAATTGTCCTCTGCCTACAGCAGCTCATGAATAAAATTTGTCCCCTCCTCTCCTTCCTTTAAATCTAATTTGTTGGAAAGGTTTAAAAAAGTGTTTTCGCTAATTTGTACTGTAAGCATGTAATTGATAAAATCTGCGTTAAGAACCCCAAGGAGCATGATTTAAAATGGCAATTTGTTAAAATAATGTCTATTAGTGCTGATTTTCCCATGATCCTACCAGTTAACAGAACAAGCTCATTTATCATTAGACTCAAATTAACTGAGCCATAATCTGCCCTAACCTTCCGAGAGTTATTTGAAATCTTGTTCCTTTCAAAAAAACACGGTGGTTCCCCCCCCCCCCCCCCCCCGTTTTATGGAAACAGCAGTTTCGTGCTGTTTGAAAATCACAAGAGGCAAAAGAAACCCACACCGGAATCCAGATCAGGAATGTGCTTCATCTAAGGTTTTCAAAAATGGACAACCATTTGACCAAGATGATATAAGGTTCCTTTCTTGGGAGTGGTGCGGTGGCCTAGAGGTAGAGCTCTCGCCTCACAATCAGGAGGCTGTGGGTTCGATCCTAGGTAGAGGAAGATATTTCTCTCTCTGGGCACACTGAGAATATATCTGCTGAACAACACTCTGCATTGGCGATAGGAAAAGCATCTGGCCATTAAAACACTCTGCTAGCTCCATTCAGTTGCCCAGACTCCACCCTGCAAGGGATAAGGTTCCTTTCTTGAGCAGGGTGTTGGACTAGAAGACCTCCTAGGTCCCTTCCAGCCCTATGACTTTGTTGGAAGAAATATCCTTCTGGGTTCAGCTCCAAGTGGGGAAAAAGACACTGGAAACATGGAGACTGCTTGGAAAGATGGTTTAATGGTGGACAGTTGAGTTCCTGAACAGAAAAGGGCCCGAGATACAGCGAGTCCCCGGGTTTTATGCCCTCTCTGGCTTTGAACTTCCTGGGGCCCAGAAAGAATATCCTGATTGGTTGTCAGACTCCCAGGGAGTGGGGGGTCTTAGTTAGCTTTGCTGGCTGATGTAATCTTCCCAGGTGCCATGTGGTGAGTTTCTGTCCTAGATGGGTCCCATTGAGTTAGTTTCTGTTGCTATTGTGTTGCAAATGGGTCCTATTGTCAAAGATTGAGTTTCTGCCTCTGGCCCATTAACAAAGGGGGAGGGAGGGAGGCAGGAAGGTGGGAGTTGCTTTGTCTTTAAAACATGCTTCTCCATTTCTCAACCAGGGAAACATAATATTCTGCCTTTTTAATATTTCCTAAAATATTTCATTCTTCTAGGAAAGGGGTGGGTGCTAACTTCCTACAACTTTATATTATTTTGAACAATGCATAATGTTCCTTACGTTACCAGAAAAGTCCTTTATTTCCCCCCCCCATGCTACTACAAGTGACATTAACTAATAGCCAATAGCATTTTAAAATACTCATCATAACAGATGAGTAATTCTGACATACCCACCTCTATGTATGCTAGCCCCATAGTTTAAGACTACATGCATTGATAATAATGCACATGCTAACTATTTTAAAACATCTTCAGCATCTAATCTCTACTATGTTCTCTTAAATCCTTGAAAAGCTTAAACTCTTTCACAAAACACTCAGCCCCTATCATTGTGGTGCAATTAAATTGTCTGCAACGCTACTTACATGTACTAAAATTATAGACATTAGTTGAATGCCTGGGTTAAGAGATCATTAAGGATAATTTTCAAACCTCTTCTTACCTAACTAGTCTTTAAAAATACTACATTTTGATTTTATGTAGAGCTAACAGATCCGGGCCTACAAACTCGATGGCTGCATCTATTTGCTGCCAGCTAGTGGTCAACTAGAGTTTTTCAAATAAGATCTTGAAGCCCTAGACCAGTGATGGCTAACCTTTTTGCCATCGCGTGCCAAAAGCGGGGGGAGCGTGGTGGGGTCACACGCACGAGTGCCCACATCCATAATTCTATGTGCCCCGCCCCCCCCCCCCGCTTTTGGCATGCGATGGCACGGTGGACCCGTTTTTTGCTCTCCCCAGGCTCCAGAACTTTTCTAGGAGCCTGGGGAGGGCAAAAACGGCCTTCCCCACCCCCCAGAGGCCCTCCGGAGGCCCTCCGGAGGCCGGAAACAGTGTGTTTTCTGACTTCTGGTGGGGTCAGAAGGCCTTAAAATCAGCTGGCTGGTGTACGCATGTGTGCCAGAGCTGAGCTCGCGTGCCCATCGATATGGCTCTGCATGCCACCTGTGGCACCCATGCCATAGGTTCGCCATCACGGCCCTAGACCCATGATGACGAACCTATGACACGCGTGCCAGAGGCGGCATGCAGAGCCCTCTCTGCTAGCACACGCACCGTTGCCCCAGGTCAGATCTCCGTGGCGTTTCTTTCATGAGCTTCTGTTTCCCTGCAAACGATGAAACAGAAGCTCACGAAAGAAAAAGATCTTACCTCTTGCTGCACTGCCGATGTTGGGATGTTCCACCTTCTGCCAGCCAACTGGTCTTCAAGTCTCTGCTGCGCGTGCACGCATGTCTGCACATGTGGGCATTCATGCACACATGCATACCTTTCAGTTTGGGCATGTGTGCGCGCACAGTTTGGGCACTCGGTGAGATGCTACCGGTTTGCTTCGGTTTGGGCAAACCGGTAGTTAAAAAAAGCTACCGGTTCAGTCAAACCAGTATTTCCAATGATCAGCTGTGCTGCACGGTTTATATTCGCTAGAAAGCAGGAAATCCTGCTTTCTAGCAAAGTTAAATAGCGCGGCACAGCTGTTCCCTCCCTCGCTATTCTACCTACCTAGTAAAGTCTTCTTTTTCTGTGTGAAGCGCGCATTTGACAGATGCTATGCATGTGTGCACTGCGTGCTTTTGGTGCATGCTGTGCATGCACATGCACAACGTGCTTTTGGCATGCACTGTGCATGCGCAGCCAGTGAACTAGTGGCAAACCGGTTCAGATTTCACCACTGTCTAAAAGGTTCACCATCACTGCCCCGGACAGTGGCTCTTTTCAGCCACGGATTGACTGGAGGAAATGATCTCAAACTGTACATAATAATCAAAGTCCAGTCACTTCATAGGTTTATTGGAGACATTCACAACACGTCAGAATTTTTCAACTTGTTTGCTAATGATTAAACTCCCATTTTATGACCTTAATGTCAGGGCAACTGGATGGAGCTGAGCATTTACTGGCCGGATGCCCTTCTTAATGCCTAATGCGGAGTTCACAGCAGATATTTTTTTTCTTTGCGCCCTAGGAGAGAGAAACAACTGCTGCTATCTAGGATTGAACTCTCAACCTTCAGAGTGGGAGGCAAGAGTCTTCACCACTAGGCTACCACTCCACTGTGTTTGCTAATGATTCTCAATGAAGAAATAACGTATCACCCCAATGATCCATTAGGCAATTTTTTTTCATATTTTCTTTGGAAGAAAACAAGAACGTCTAGAAGTAGCAATAATTCAGGGCTTCTTCCTTAATCCATCATTGTTAACAGACAACTACTTCATTGGCCTTTCAAAGCTCATTCATCCATCTGTTGCCCTTCGCAATCCTTCCTGAATTTACCACCCTTAAGAATTTGAGGTCAGATATGGCTGCTTTATTGCTTGCCACAGTTCCATGGCAATCCATGTTAAAAAAACAACAGCAATAAAATGTGTTTCTATTCTTCCTAATTTGAAATTAATCTGAGTTTCACAAAAATCACTCATTTTTGCCTATAATTGATAGTTGCTATCTAAAAGGCCTTAAATATCAGAATAATATATTTTAAACAGTATCGTTTAAAGATCTTGATCTGTGTAGTTTTAATATTTTAATTATTCTTACTACTTTTTTTGATAACCTGTAAGTTATCAAAAGTTATCGGGAAGGTTATCGGGAAGGAGATATAGAAATATAGCCAGCCGTACAAACAGGCTGAAGAACAGTTTTTATCTGTGGGCTGTCAGACTCCTGAATGAGAAATAACATCATAACTACGTAGTATGATGGACTGCAGGGCCAGTGCAATGTGTAACATGTTCACACTGGTGCAATAGGACTGGGTGTTTTGTTAACATGATTTATTGGGTTAGGGATTTTCTGTCTTCACTGTGAGTTGCATTGTACTGGGGGTGGGGTGCACTGAGGGAGCTCAACCAATCTCATTGTACACATGTTGTGCACTGAAAATAAAGATTGAATTTGAATTTGAATTTGAATTTGAATTTGAATTTGAATTTGAATTTGAATTT
>WNWU01000063.1:1910665-1938323 GCA_012654045.1 Ptyas mucosa | reverse complement strand
TGTGTGTGTGTGTGTGTGTGTGTGTGTGTGTGTGTGTGTGTGTGTGTCTTCTTTCTTTTCTTTTTAAATCTGCCTACAGAAACAGATGTCCTCTCAAAGATTTTTTGCTTTCATCATCTGGCCTTACTATTTAAAAGTGGCAACACAGAAATGAAATAGATTCGAAAAAGCAATTATGATTACTGAGACATTATTGTAAGGCAAGCTATAATTTGGAAGAGAAGCCCTTTTAAGTCTCTCATTCCATCATTTATTCTTTAGCCCTTCTCTCTCTTTCTCTCAACCCCACATTCAAACACAACATTTAGTGACTACATTTTTTTTTGGGGGGGGGGGATATATTTTTCATTGCCTTGTGGTCCAGATTCTCCAAAAATCTACCTGTGTGATCTCTAGGACTTCAAAACAACTTGATGGACGCCTCATCCCTGGGACCGTTAGATGTGGATATTTGACGGTGTTACAGATATCATTCCAAGATGTAAGCTCTTCCAAGTAAAGCTGCCTTTTGCAATTGACTGGTGGTGATTTTGTCAATGCTGATGACCCAAGGCACCTATTGCTATTGGTACAACCTTTGGTTTCTTTGCCCCAGTTGTTCTATTTCTATTTGCAGGTCTTGGCATTTGTTATCTTCTCCAGGTCTTTCACTTTTATTCTGCTATCTTCAGATACTGTCAGGTACACTACTTTTTTTGTCTTTCTTATCAACAATTGTTAAGTCTGGGTTGTTATATGGCAGCTGCCTGTCTGTCTGGATTCTAAAGTCCCAGAGTACCTTAGCTTTTTCATTTTCTATTACTTCTTCTATTTTATGGTCCCACCAGTTCTTCTTTTTATTATTATCAATATTCCTTACCAGCTATAGAACTATCTTTCATGAGGCTTCCAAAAAACACAAAGGGGCAATCTTCAAATTGGTCTTGGAAGACTAATGAAAACTAGGAATTGATAAAACTATTTTTGTCTTGCACTTCAAAAAGCATGGTACTCAAAACTATTCTATTGATGTACTACGACATTGATTCTGGTGTGTCGGAACACTCAAAGATTCTTTTAATTTTAGTATTCTACCATGTTTTCCCCAAAATAAGACCCTGTCTTATATTTTTTGAACCCCAAAATAAGCTGTGGTGGCGCAGCAGACTAAAGTGCCGTTAAGTAGCACCAGCTTCCTGCAATTACTGCAAGTTCGAATCTCACCAGGCTCAAGGTTGACTCAGCCTTCCATTCTTTCGAGGTAGGTAAAATGAGGACCTGGATTGTGGGGGCAATAAGCTGACTTTGTATTAAAAAAAACACCACTTAGGAGGGGCCGAAAGCCCTACTAAGCAGGTATATACAAAAGTATGAAGGCTATTGCTTAACACATTGTAAGCCGCCCTGAGTCTCCGGAGAAGGGCGGCATATAAATCGAACCAATAAATATATAAGCACTTGGCCTTATTTCCGGGGAGATCTTATTATCTTGGGGTGCATGGAGCGAGATGGGGCTCCTCTTGCCGTCTTACCTGATTTCCAGCTCTGCATTTAAATATTTTTGGGGAGGGCTTATTTTCGGGGGGAGGCTTATTTTAGCGCATGCGCTCAAAAGCCCAATTGGGCTTATTATCAGGGATGTCTTATTTTTGGGGAAACAGGGTAGTTGCATGAAAATAATAATAATTCCAGGTCTACATATGAATTAGTATGTTGAATGTTATTTATCTGCCTAATCTATAATAAACAGCTTTATAAAACAGCACAGATTTAACCCAAGACAATCATCTTGTTCCTCTATTTTTTTTTCCTCAAGTGATCTGCATTTTCCCAGTATTAAATTATGGAAGAAAGTTATTGATAGTTTAATACTGGAAATATTGAAAAACCCTTTTTATTTATATATGCAATAATTCTAGAATTGATTGCGAGGAGCTGGCAGGGAAAATAAGCATCCCTAATTACCAGGAGGGATAATGCAATCTTATCAGGCAGACGCAATTTTGCTAAGAGCATTTATTCTCGGTTCCCCAGCGCAAACTGCATTCGGCTGCACGGTCAACATCAATTTTTTTATACCCTTCTATCAGATAAAAGGTAGCCCTGCGAGTGATAGAAAACAGTAATGCAATACCCTTTGGGAAAAGAAAATTAATTCAAGCCCTTCTCGAATATAATTTGTTCTTCCCTTGACTTTAATGCCATTAGCTGACTTGTGGCAGAGAAGAAACTGCTCCATCTGCCAACTTCCACTGTCTTAATGTCGTTGCAAAGTTTCAAATAAAGTTAGAAGGAAGGAGTGGCTTCCCGTCCTCAATGGAGACCCTCTGACCAGATTATTTAAACTAGGAATGGAGCTAAATGAGCAAGCGAGAGCAAAATCAATAACGGGTCTAAGAGGAACTGTTATGATTGCGCGTAGGGCTCCGAGACTCTAAATTCAAATTAGTTGGATTAGGAAATTGCTAGCCAGCTCCTTATATCTTTGTAAAGGAAGCCTTTTTCAGAACATCTCAATAATAAATCAGAGCTGGATGGACTTCAGCATTACTGTCTCCATAAAGGACCGAACTATTTTATATGGCTTCCATTTAAATTAGCGTCCTCTCCATTCCTCTTTTCTTTACTTTGGAAATTACACTTAGAACAATAGCCTATTAGATATGTCTACTAAGAATTATGTCTTACAGTCTTCAACTGGTTACACACAGGTAGGTGTTCACCATTGGTCCACTTGTGTCTCTCTGTGTTACACACACCCGTTCATAGTTTATGTGCATAGAAGACAGATCAAAATAAGGAATGTAAATGCTAATGCAGATGTTGTGTCTTTGGCTCCCGAGCCCGGACCTTCGGAGGAAGAACCCTCCGAAAGTGAAGAGGAGGAGGAGGCAAGCCCCCCCTCTCCTGGCCCGTCTGGTTTGGCACCACCCCAGGCCCCAGCTGAAAGCCCTGAGGAGGAAAGCTCCTCTGAGTCAGACGTTAATGAGGAGAGGGAGTGGATTAATCCCAGGTGGCGACGATCAGAGAGACGGGCTCAGCAAAGGAGTGGGTGGGGCCGAACACGAGGTGATGAGTCACAAAGCCAACGCCCCACAAGGTATAAAAGGAGCTGACCTTACCTTGTTGGCTTTTGTGACGAACAAATTATTAACTTGGCTGCTTGTTTCCTGAAGTACTGCATCAGATAAGTGTTTGCTAACCTTAAGACTGTTTGTTTTTGGACATGCCGGAGAGCCTTATCAGGGACTGGCCGTGGCAACTCAAAATAACAGCTGTCTTTATCTCTCCCGCTGCCAGCTTGTTGTTTATGAATGGTGAATAAACGACTTTCGTACACTTCTGTTTGTGTGTGTGCTTGTCTGGGCTCCTGAAGCAGGGAGGGGACAGAACAGCAGAGAAAAGAGAAATAAGTATGCCACACACAGTTTTTCATTGCAGACTTAAATAAACCCCACAAGAATCATATAAAAAGATGGTGTGGTGACTTTCCTCGGTGGCGCAGTGGTTAGAGTGCAGTACTGCAGGCTACTTCTGCTGACTGCCGGCTGACTGCAATTTGGCAGTTCAAATCCCACCAGGCTCAAGGTTGACTCAGCCTTCCATCCTCCCGAGGTGGGTACCAGCTGGCCCCAGAGATAAGGAGAATCCAAGACCTCGGTGACTTCCGCCGTGCCCTTAAAACTTTCTTCTTTCAGCAAGCCAGGCTGGCTTAACAATTTTTTAAAATAATTTTAAATTGGTTTGTCATTTTAAATTTGGGGCCAAACAGATATATATTCTTTTAACTGTTTTTAATGTTTGTATTGTATGTTTTTATTTGGCTGCATACCGCCCTGAGTCCTCAGGGAGAAGGGCGGTATATAAATTCGAAATAAAATAAAATAAAATAAAATAAATAAGTTGCTTCTCTCCTTGATTAGTTTCCACCCATTGCTTCTTGTCCTACCCTCAGGTGCTTTTGGAGAATAGCCTGACTCCCTCTTCTTTGTGGGAGCCCCTGAGATGTTAGAGCACTGCTATCATGTCTCCCCTAGTCCTTCTTACCTAGACATAACTAGACATGCCTAGACATACATAGACCTAGTCATACATAAACATAAACTATAAACATACCTAGACATAGATAAACTAGACATTTCAGTAAACTAAACTAGACATGCTAGACATTTGGTTTCACTGAGTTGGATTATCATCTATCAAGGGGTAATTGTCAATTTATAATGTTATTATCCTATAAGGAGTAATGAAATAACAGAGTTGGAAGGGACCTTGGAGGTCTTTTAGTCCAACCCTTGTGCCCAAGCAGAAGACCTTATGCCATTCCAGTAAAGTGGACATCAGTCTCAACTTCTGGGGGCAAGCCATTCCACTGATTGATTATTCCCACTGTTAGGAAATTTCTCCTTAGTTCTAGGTTGCTTCTCTATTTGATTAGTTTCCATGCATTGTTTCTTGTCTTGCCTTTTGGTGCTTCGGAGGATAGGTCGACCCCATGTTCTTTGTGGCAGCCCCTCAAATATTGGAACCCTGCTATCATGTCTCCCCTAGTTCTTTTTTTTCTTTTTTTTTTACTAGATGAGACAAATCTTGCAACCATTCCTGCAATTATTGTTCATATGTTTTGATCTCCTGCACCGTAATCATATCTGTTGCTCTTTGCTGCATCTTTACAGAGCCTGTACATCTTTTTTTTTAAAATAATAGAATTAAATTAATTTAAATTAAATTAAATTTAAAACGGGGGAAATTTTCATTTTCAGTACTTTATTCTTCTATGTTTGTTCAATGAGGGTGAACCCCACTTTTGGAGAAACTGTTACATTTCTCCAGTTACTATGGATCTAAATTACGTGGAGTATTATTTTGACTTGAAGTAGATCTGTACAATACCCCATTAATTCACATCAATAGCCAAACTGCTTGTGCCAGCAAAATGTGGGTTTCTGCTCATTATTTTCTCGTGTCATCTGAGAAATGTTAATAAAGATCATATGAAGGCCACTGAAACCTATTTCATTGTTTGACCCCCTTAGTCTTTTGAGCTACCAAGATATTTATTCATCTTTCCACTGTATCGCTGAAGGAATAATGTATATACATGATACCCAAACGGAGAAAAATATGAAGAATGTTTCTTTCAAATAGTTTCCTATTGAAATAAAAAAATATAATCGCCGAGAGGTCAAGACCAGATCTATTCTATGCCTTTAGTTTCATTTTTTTATATAAATAGCACAGATATATTGAGATTGGTTTTCTATTGCTAAGTGTTTCCATTTTAATAAAAATGAGATGTATATTTTATAAAAAATTGGGGGGGAAAGATACAGCCAAATCTTGACTAGTCTAGCAGTGCGCTGTCACAGTTTATTTATGTAAAAGTAACATTGAAACAGATGAAATGTTTATTCTTTTGAAATGGAGATAGCCAAATTCTTATTGACTATGTTAAGAGTTAATAAAGTTGTGGAGGTTAATAAGCTATGTAAACCAGTTCATAAGCAAGCGGCACAAGTACTGTGGAGTTTTCCCTTAAATCTATCAGAAGAAGTCCGTCTGCCTCTGTGACCTGATTTGAGTGGGACTTGTGTGTGTCATCTTTCATAAATATCCATTTAAACTTTTGTAGAAAGCCATTGCCTAAAATTTATGATACATGTAGAATGACGAATAGAATGTAGACGAATTTAATGACAGTAATAAGTAGTCCAGATACATGCCAGCACTTGTTAGAACAGCAATGAAGATTTTGGAAAAAACAGACAGATGACATGATATCTTTAGTTATAAAAATCAGAATCAGGTAGCGGGTTTTCCGTGTAACATTTTACAAGAAACGAAAAATGGGCTTTTAAGAAGCAGGATGAAAATGTGTGTGTGTGTGTGTGTGAATAAATATATATAAAATGAATATATATATTTTTTCAGCAAAACGTTGACTTTGTAAACTGCTGTAAAGCATTATGAAGTGGTATGTAAGTCTAAGCACTATCACTAGTGCTATTTATGACCATGTAAACCCTTAATTCAGGGTAGAGTCAGGATGACTGGATGAAAGTGAGCATTTACTGGGCATTTTATTTATTGAGCATGATAGATGATGATAGACAGACAGAGAAATAGATAGATGATAGACAGAGAGACAGACAGACAGAAACTTTTTTTTTCTGCCTCTGAAAGCCTCCGAAACAGACCTTCAGAAAAAAAGCTTCTGAAGCTCTGTCTGAGGACTTCTTTTCCAAAGCTCTGTTTGGAGGCTTTTTTTCTGAAGCTTCTTTCAGAGGCTTTTTCCAGCCTCGGAAATCTCCGTTTGTGAGGCTGGATGGGGCTACATTCGGAGAATAAGATGCACCCAGGTTTTCACCCTCTTTTTTTTGGGGGGGGGGAGGTGTGTCTTATACTCTGAAAAATACGGTATGTGAAAAAGTTTGGAGGTTGGTTGCAAGTTTTAAACCAACATTTCTGCTTAGCTGGTGGCAACAAAGTTAAAATGTTTCTACGGTGTGGTTTGTACTTGGTGACATAGTTAAAGAGTATTAAACATATCCGCTATATCAATTACTATCTAAACAGCAAATTGCATCCTCTACAGATAATATAACACCCTTGGTAAAGTATATTGATTGACCTGACCTCTTTACAAGGAAAGCAAACACAATTTGCAATGGCATTTGATTCATATTCCAGCTACTCAGAGATTAGTCATCCAAAATATCTCTCTAGCAAAACAGAGATTCATTTTCTGATGAATGTGTTTCGGAGGGCATGGGACTGCTGATCCAGGTTTTCTTGGTGAACACTCTTGCATATGTGAAGGTTTTCTAAGACAAGTTCTGGCAGCTCTGACCTCAGCATAAAGACACCCTTGAGAAATCTACACTACTTGCCGTTAGTGATTAAGCCACGAGGAAATCACCTTGAGATCTAATTAAGACCATAAATTAGACCCACCTTGAATCTTTTGAAACACATGTTTAAATGTGGTTATCATGCTTTTTCTGGCCTGTTTTTAGCTTTTGAACCTCTAGTTTTGGAGTCGAGAGAAACTGAGGCTAGTTGATGTAAACCCATAAGCAAAAAGGAATGTGAAGGATAATCTATTGATGAAAAGCCTATGTGGGTAGATACCACATCCTGTATAAAAATTGAGGCAAGAAAGATGGGAAGCAAAACTGCTCAAGCCAAAGAGGACTATTGTGCAAGCCTACATCAGCTCAACTAATCAAGGAGAGAAGCGATTTAGAACTAAGAGAAATTTCTTGACAGAACAATTAATCAGTGGAACAATTTGCCTCCAGAAGTTGTAAATGCTCCAACACTGGAAGCGTTTTTAAGACGATGTTGGATAACCATTTGTCTGAAGTGGTGCAGGGTTTCCTGCCTAAGCAGGGACTTGGACTAGAAGACCTCCAAGGTCTCTTCCAACTCTGTTATTCTATTCTATTCTATTCTATTCTATTCTATTCTATTCTATTCTAGTCTAGTCTAGTCTAGTCTAGTCTAGTCTAGTCTAGTCTAGTCTATTCTATTCTATTCTATTCTACTCTACTCTACTCTACTCTACTCTACTCTACTCTACTCTACTCTATTAAAGAATTGTTCAAGCCAAGCTCCATGGTAAGTATGTTAAGAAATAAACCATGGATTTAAACTCCAAGGCTATAAAAACTGTTTATATCTTTTTACTAGCTGTAGGTTCCCGGTTGCTAAATTGATACTTTATTCTTGTATACAATAAGGATTCTAATCTAGATGAATCACTTGTCTGAGTTTTCTGTCTAGTCAAACCTAGGAGTGGAACTAAGCTGTGATATCCTACTGAATCCAATAAAGGAAGACTGATTCTTTTCCAGACTACAAGATTGACTCAGCCTTCCATCCTTCTGAGGTGTGTAAAATGAGGACCCAGATTGTTGGGGACAATAGGCTGACTCTGTAAACCGCTTAGAGAGGGCTGTAAAAGCACTATGAAGCGGTATATAAGTCTAAGTGCTATTGCTAGTGGAAGTGAATCAAAACCAAAAGGAACATGTTATTGATAAGCTCAATTGTACTTAAAATAAAATGCATGGGTTACATAAATCATAACATTTGGTTTAGCACTGAGTCCAGATCGGAATTCCTGTGATGTAAGCCACTTTAAATATCTGGAAACTGTATTGGACAATGTGACCTGTGCTAATTAGGGGGTTGGAAGAATTTGAACTTTAACTATAGGAGTTAGCATGGGAAAGATCTAGATCTGGTTTTGCCTTCAAACATGCCAAAATGATGTACTCAATAAAGTTTTGCATAAAGGGTTTCGATCATCTTGAACCCAGTAGATTGGGTTCATCAGTCGGAACCTTGAAGTTAAACCTAAACCTAAATTCCAATGAGGAATTTCTGGGCTCCTAGAACCCACTCAGTGCCTCTGCAGGAATTGTGAAGATCCAGGAGAAGATGTCATGCATGGAATGGAAAGGAGAATAGGTGGCAGTGAGATTAGATCATCTTGAACATGCTTGCTTTGGTTGGGTTCATCAGTCAGAACCTTGACATAAAATCAGATCTACCAAAATTCCAAAAGGGAGTCCTGAGCTCCTACAACCCATCCGGTGTCTCTGGGGCAGTTGTGAAGATCCAGGAGAAGATGTTGTGCATGGAATGGAAAGGAGAATAGGTGACAGTGACAGGAACAGGGACGGCGAAGGAAACCCAGACTGCAAGTCAAGTAGCCTTTGGAACCCAAATGGTGATGACCCATCCAAAAGAGCAGCCAGAGAAGGTTGGATATCTGGTGGCATGGGAGGCGAAGTGCCTTTGGATGGGCCATTTGGGTATCAACTCACTCATGATTTAATTAGAGCATCCATCGGAACCCTGGCATTGGGTTCGGAAGTCTTCTTGGCTTGCTTAGTGTCATGGCTGCTCTCTAGGACCTGTGTCCACAGTTTCTCTGGGATGAAAAATTTGTCCTCCTTCCAAATTAACTTTAAATCAGCCTCCTGAGTAGAAATCTCAGGGCAGACAATATTGTGACACAGCCTACATATGAGTCAATCACTTTCTTGTAAGGCCTCATTAGGTTAGACAAGAGTAATATGTACGTTAACTTGGCTTGCATTATAAGACTTGTACTGGACATGCGAACAGCCTTTTAATGATAAAGGAGTTTAGCTTAACGTCTAATGATTTTATGGACACATTCATACAATTTTCTTGGCATCAGTCCTGAAGTGTCTTTTATATCTGTCATCAGCACGCTGACAAAATTGTCCACCCTCACAGTGGTGAAATCCAAATTTTGTTACTACCGGTTCTGTGGGTGTGGCTTGGTGAGCGTGGCAGGGGAAGGATACTGCAAAATCCCCATTCCCACCCCACTCCAGGGGAAGGATACTGAAAAATCCCCATTCCCTCCCCACTCCTGGGGAAAGGATATTGCAAAATCTCCATTCCCACCCCACTCTGGGGCCAGCCAGAGGTGGTATTTGCTGGTTCTCCAAACTACTCAAAATTTCTGCTACCGGTTCTCTGAACTGCTCAAACTTTCCGCTCCCGGTTCTCCAGAATCTGTCAGAACCTGCTGGATTTCATCCCTGCACCCTCAGTGGCTTTAGGATACAACTTGATGTACCTGGAATAACTCTCCTGCTTATTAAATGGACAAAAGCTAGTCTAAGCAATTACTGTAAAGCCTGTGTAACCGAGATGCACACACAATGCAAAGTACAATACAGATATATTTCATAAGCTGATTTTGTTGACTTGAAATGTGCATGATCCATCTTTCTTTAATAATAAACTTTCCAAGTAAAAGCTCTTCTTCCTTTTTTTTTTTAAAAAAAGAATTTCCTTTATATATAAGTTGCTAGGGAACATAGTTTATTTTATATAAAGCTTCGTCAGAAATAAATGTACAGATAGAAATGCAGCTGTTGAAATTTTACTAGTTTTCACCAGGTCAAAAGATCAACACAGTAACAACAGTAACTTACTAGTAATTGGTTCAATTGCCCAGATCTCTAAATTCACAGTTCTTCTTTTTAAAAAAAAAAAAAAAAAAAAAACCTTTATATTTTCAGTTTATCAATGCCTATTTTCAGTTTAGTGGATAAAAAATACTTATGCTACATCTTGTTGAATTCTTAGCAAAATGCTTTCTTGGACACTTGTTCTCAGTTCCAAGTCAGCATCAGGCTTTGTGGTGTGCCCATGAAAAACTTATAAAGCTATACGTAAGAATATACGTGGCAAGTAATAGTATTATTGGACTGTACGCAGTTGTAATTCAATACGCATAGAGTGATAAATGTATAGACTGTAATGGTATAACCATGGAAATAATGGATATAAGTACAATGTACAATATTATGTATGTAAAAAGAGACTATATTGAGTCTGTTTTCCTCTAAGGTAATTCCAAGAAAATGTATAGTTATATTTGAAAGAGACGATACCTGGAAAATACACTGTACTTTGTAGAGAAATGGAAATTTATATACAATAAGGAGATGAAAAAGATGAAAGGAAAGGAAAAGACAGGGGTGAAATCCAGTAGGTGCTTACAGGTTCTGGAGAACCAGTAGCAGAAATTTTGAATAGTTTGGAGAACGGGCAAATACCACCTCTGGCTGGCCCCAGAGTAGGGTGGGAATGGAAATTTTGCAATATCCTTCCTCTGCTATGCCCACAAGCCACACCACACCACGCCCACCAAGCCACACCCACAGAACCAGTAGTAAAAAAAATTGAATTTCATCATTGGAGAGAGGGAAGTAGAGTGGAGTGGGGTGGAGGAGGGCAGAGGAGAGGAGAGGAGAGGAGGAGAGGAGAGGAGAAGAGAGGAGAGGAGAGGAGAGGAGAGGAGAGGAGAGGAGAGGAGAGGAGAGGAGAGGAGAGGAGAGGAGAGGAAGGGAGAAAAGCCAAGGGAAGAGGAGAAGGAAGGTGACCAAAGAAGAAGGAAGGAGAGAGAGGAAAGGAGAGAGGGAAATGGATGGAAGCAGAGGAGTAGGAGAGAGGCAAGGAGAGGGGAAAAGAGAAGAAAAGAGAGGGGAGGGGAGAGGAGAGGAGGAGAGGAAAAGGGAGGAGAGGGAAGGAGAGAGGGAAAAGGAGAGAGATAAGTACACAGAATCTTATGGTACAATTATGAAAATAAGGGTTACAACTATGACATACAACAGTGTGTATTTAAAAGAGACTATAAGTAGAATTAAGAGAATACTGGTTATAATTAGGGTGTATAATACTAGGTATACTTAAAAAGGACTGGATACAGCCAGTACACTATCGTTGTAAAACTGGAAACGTGATGTATTATAAAGAAAAATGTATAATAAAAAAACATTTAAATTAAAAAAAGAAAGAGGAAAAACTCCCTTATTGTGATGTGCACAAATAAATTTGTTGTAAAAAAACTAGGTGAGGATCCGTGGTGAAATCCAATTTTTTTACTACTGGTTCTGTGGGCGTGGCTTGGTGGGTGTGGTGTGGTGTGGCTTGGTGGCCGTGGCTTGGTGGGTGTGGCAGGGGAAGGACACTGCAAAATCTCCATTTCCACCCCACTCCAGGGGAAGGACACTGCAAAATCTCCATTCCTACCCCACTGTGGGGCCAGCCAGAGGTGGTATTTCCTGGTTCTCCAAACTACTCAAAATTTCCACTACCGGTTCTCCAGAACCTGTCAGAACCTGCTGGATTTCACCCCAGTGAGGATAGTGTAAATGCAAGCAGCCTCTGCAATTAAAGCAGGACAAAGACCTGGTGGCCTAGAGGTGACTCAGGAGGTTGTGAGTTCGATCCTAGGTAGGGTCTCCTGCTTGGGCAGGGGGTTGGACTCGATGACCTGCAAGGTCCCTTCCAACTCTTTTAATCTGTGAAATGCTTCAAAAAAAAAAAAAGAAAAGAAAAGAAAAGAAAGAAAAGACAAGCAATGGTGCAAAGGCCTTCATCACAATTGTGAGCCGGAAGGTGGCTTAGAAGCTTTGTAATGCCTGCTGTTCTGTCTTCCAAGAGAACACAAGGAACATCTGGGGGCCTTCTCTACGGTGGCTGCACCTATTGCAGTCTTTCTGATGTGTCTGCCTAATTCCAGGGCTGGTCTCCTTGCAAATGAATTGTCTATTCAGGGACCCATCTGGAGCCGTTATACTAATAATGGAGCTAATTACCAGACACTAATCAACTGATGCTTTAAAACAATGCCCGTAATGACAGTCCCACAGATCATAACGGGATGGAAAACACATAATTGTTGTGCTTCTTTCATAGTATACAACACAACATGTTGAGCATAACATTTCATAGAACAATGACAAGAACATGGCTTTCAAGATACCAGGGTATTCTCTCTCTTGTAATTTGATTTGTCTCTGCCATTGTTTTGGAAGACACTTCCGTCCTCTGTAGTGAATCGCCAGTCAATTAGACATTACATTCTGGGACGGCTTCCTATTTGTCATCAATTGTTCTGTTTCTCGCTGATATTGATGATCCCCATCGTGCCATATCTGCATCTATCCTAACTGCTATAGAGACAAACTATTCATCTCCATGACTGGCATTTAAACAAAGTTATGGACAAGTGACCCCCCCCCACCCCCAATAAATTACGTGATGTAAAACTTGTAAGGACAATTCTTTGATAAGAGGCAGGGTCTTTTAGATAGATAGATAGATAGATAGATAGATAGATAGATAGATAGATAGATAGATAGATAGATAGATAGATGCTTCAGAATTTTCTTATTGTTTTCTATTACTAGCATGTGATCCAAGATATTTTAGAAGTCAGGAATTAATGAAAGACACAATTCCTCATGGAATTGTTTTCTCACTTACTGGGATACTCTCGTTAGTGGACAGAGTTTTAGTGGACTAGACTGCTTTTACTACCGGTTCTAAAGAACCGGACAGAACCAGGAGCAACCCACTACTGGACCAGTCACTAAATAAGAATCTCAAACTTTCATCCTAAGGCTTGAGATAAGCACAGGGGTGGGATTCAGCCAGTTCAGACCGGTTTGGGTGAACCAGGTGTTAATTTTAATCTGGTTCGCTGAACCGGTAGTTGCAAGGACTGTCTGACCCCGCCCACCCCTCCCCTCCCCTCCCCTCCCAGGAGTCACCAAGTGGCCTGTTTTGGATGCCAGGTAAGTGCAGGGCTCGTGCTGAAGCTCTGGGAGGGCAAAAATGGGTCTACTGGAAGTACTGGAAATCCGAAAAATGGGCCTACCGGAAGTACCGGAAGCTGTTTTCACCCTCCCAGAGGCTCAAAGAAAGCCTCTGAAGTCTGGGGAGGGTGAAAAACAGGTCAACTGGAAGTACCAGAAGTCCAGAAACAGGCGCATTTCTGGCTTCAGGAGGGCCTCCGGAGCTCCCAGGGAGGCCATTTTCACCCTCCCAGAGGCTCAAGGAAAGTCTCTGGAGCCTGGGGAGGGTGAAAACATTACCCCCCCTGCCATGGTGCAGGAAGCTGATTAGGCTAAGCCCCCGTGGCCACGCCCACCCAGCAACCAGGCAGAGAACTGGTTGCTAAAAATTTTCAATCCCACTCCTGGTTAAGCACCACCTGCAATTGTTGCAATGCTGATTTTCATTTTGAGAAAAGTTACAAAGATACAGCTGATTTTAAAGAAAACGATCATCATCTTTAATTATATGACCCAATTTATCATGATTTTTATTAATTCATTAATAAGAGGTCGCCATGAAGATCAATAGGTACAGACAAAGAGAAGGAGAGATTTATTTATTTATTTACTTACTTACTTACTTACTTATTTATTTATTTATAAAATTAGATATATTCATTTCCACTTCTTTCTACAATAATTGAACTTTCTTGGGTTACTAATTAAACATAAAAAGATGTTAGCCTTGTCTGGAAAATATTTATTATGAACGTATAAAACTGTAAAGCCCGGTGACAAATGGATCGAGTTTATCCAAGGCTATATCAAATCTGCTTGTAAAGTTGTCAGAAAAATGTTTATTAGTGCAGTGCTAAGCCTTCAGTCTATAAAGCTTCTGCTGGGAAGGAAGAAATTGTACTATAACAATGCAGCCAATCATGTCTGACTTGCATGCTATGGAAATATACATCTACCCTCAGGAGAGATATATGATAAACACATATAAACAAGGGTTCCAACTCTATCAAGACAAAAAAGTCCATATCAGATTGGATGAACTGTGATATAGGGCAAGGATTATGCCAGATTCTAAATAAATACAATTCTACCAGAAGATTGGCATTAGCCAGACATTTTATTATGGCTAATGATTCGTCTGCTATATCTTGTTATGAGCAATGGAGGTGCAGTGGTTAGAGTGCAGTACTGCAGGCTACTTCTGCCGACTGCTGGCTGACTGCAATTTGGCAGTTCAAATCTCACCAGGCTGAAGGTTGACTCAGCCTTCCGAGGTGGGTAAAATGAGGACCCAGATTGTTGGGCACAAGATGCTGACTCTGTAAACCGCTTAGAGAGGGTTGTAAAGCATTGTAAAACCAGTGGTGGGATTCAAGCAATTTAACAACCGGTTCTCTGCCCTAATGATTTCTTCCAACAACCAGTTTGCCAAACTGCTCAGAAAGTTAACAACCGGTTCTCCCAAAGTGGTGTGAACTGGCTGAATCCCACCACTGTGTAAAACAGTATATAAGTCTAAGTGCTATTACTATTGCTATGGAAATTTCTCAAGTCACAGTGCTTGTCTGACCTGTGTCTTTATTGGTACCCAGCTGTATATTCGAGTTCTTCTCATCATAGTTTAATGATGGTTATTTAGTCATTACTGCAGATACTTCCTTGACTTCTTACAGCTTTGGCCACAGTGAAGGAAATCCCATCTGGATTGTTTTGAAGAAACAAACACTATTTGATATGTGCTAGGTATTCCAGTTAAACCCCAAAATGGAGAGTTTAGAAAAAATATTGTATGTGGAATGAGTAACAAACCCTCTTCTAATTCTGGGAAGAGACAACAGTTTATATGACCTCAAGGAACTTCTCAGCATGTGCTAATGAAATGGAGCAAAGGTGCAGGAAACTAGTCTATAGTATAGCCATATATTATATATTGCTAGACATTTCTTCGTGATGAAAGAAAGCACCTCTTTATGGTTGCCATGTTGTGCCAATTCTTTCAATGTCCTAATTTTGCAGTAGGTATTGTTGGCAAAGGGATGTGGTGGCTCAGTGGCTAAGATGCTGAGCTTCTCAATCAAAAGGTCAGCAGTTCAGCGGTTCGAATCCCTAGTGCCACGTAAACGGGGTGAGCTCCTGTTATTTGTCCCAGCTTCTGCCAACCTAGCAGTTCGAAAGCAGATAAAAAATGCAAGTAGAAAAATAGGGACCACCTTTGATGGGAAGGTAACAGCGTTCCATGCGCCTTTGGCGTTTAGTCGTGCCGGCCACATGACCACGGAGACGTCTTTGGACAGCGCTGGCTCTTCAGCTTTGAAATGGAGATGAGCACCGCCCCCTAGAGTCAGGAATGACTAGTACATATGTGCGAGGGGAACCTTTACCTTTACCTATTGTTGGCAAACAGGCACACCTCGAATAGAAATGATATTGGATAAAATGATACTGCCAATCAAATAAAGGCATAGTAATCTCAGACACACACACACACACACACACACACACACACACACACACACGGAGGAATTGACAAAAAGAATATACCAGTACTTCAACAAGGAAGTTATTAATAAAAGCAAGCAAGAATGACAAGAAGGTCTTGTAAGATTAAAGCAAGGCTTTTTGGGATAATTGTACTTCAAAGATAAATGATTTTTTAATCAGAGAGAGGATAAAAGGGATGAGGTGAGCCCTTATAATTTGTGTGTCTTCATCTTCTCTTTCCCATTAGATGTCATGCTATGAACTTCTAAAACAGAATCACAGCAAGGTGTAAGACTCTAGGTGCTTAAACCTAGAGCTGCTTTAAACCCGCTGCCATCTTTTCTGCTTTAAGTTCCTTTAAATGATGATACAATTCTCACTTTCATCCCCAAAGAAGAAAGCAATTTTATTTTTCCATTTTTATGTTTTTTTTTTATTTTGCTAATAACAAGTGTGATTCAAAGTTGAGTATCTTCAAGGCATCTAAGAGAAGAAGAAGAAGTGGCCTGTTTAACAGGTAGTTCCTGCAGCCCCGTAGTTAATATTACTGGGACTTGTTCTGCCTTTTGACACAAGGAAGAGCTCTGGAAGGGGAGAGGAAATTCACGCAGAGATTATAACGCCAATATTTGCTTTCAAGTAAAAATTACAGGCGCATTAACAAGGCAAGTAATGAGAATAAATCAGTATTGTGGAATCAGCCATAGGGACCTAAACCTTTCCCACAGGTTTACTCTAATTCTTGACCAGACATTGAGTAAAAGTGAAATGCACTTAGACTTATATACCACTTCACAGTGCTTTACAGCCCTCTCTAAGCGGTTTACAGAGTCAGCATATTACCCCCAACAATCTGGCTCCTCATTTTACTGACCTCAGAAGAATGGAACGCTGAGTCAACCTTCAACTGGTCGGGATCGAACTCATGACAGTGGGCAGAGTCAGCCTGAAATACTGCATTCTAACCACTGCACCACACAGCTCTCGCTTGAATGAAGCATTCCCTTAATTTTAAAGCCTCTCCATTGGTTAGCGTTTGGCTTCTTATTTATTGCTGAATCCATTAAGAATTCTATCTAGGGTTACTCAACATTTTCTTGCAGAGATGATATACAGTAGTGGCCAAAATTGTGGAAACCTTTTGGGAAAAGTGTATTTTTGAGGTTTGATAGCTAATAACATCTTTTCTTTTCTTTTCTTTTCTTTTCTTTTCTTTTCTTTTCTTTTCCTTTCCTTTCCTTTCCTTTCCTTTCTTTTCTTTTCTTTTCTTTTTTTGGGAGCTTCAAGATAATCCTATTCCACTGCTGGAATGGCCTGGGAATAGCCCAGACCTTAACCCAATTGAAAATCTATGAAGCCGACTAAAGAAAGTTGTTAGTCAGAAGCGACCCAGCAATAAAACTCAGTTAATAGAAGCAATCCTTCAATCTTGGTTTCACATTATAACAGCTGTAGAACTAAAAGTCTTGGTTCATTCCATGGGAAGACGTTATAAGGCCGTCATTCATGCTAAAGGTTACCCAGCTAAGGATTAACTGACATGGTGATAACTTTTGTATATCTCGTTTTTTTTTATGGTGATAATTTTTGTATATTTCATTTTTTCTACGTGTTTCACTTTTCTTCTTTATACTGTACCTGCTGTTCTAATAGCAAATCCTTCATAAAAGTTATAACATTACATTCTTGATTAAATTATCTTTCCATTGATATATAATTTTATGGTACTACTCTGAAAAAAGTGGTGTTATTAGCTAGTTTTAGAAAATACCCTTTTCCCAAAAGGTTTCCACAATTTTGGCCACTACTGTAGTCACTTCCTATAGAAAATCTTTGGACCTAATGTGATATGATAAAACTGAACAACCTGGGTGAATCATGTCTAAAGTATATACCAGGGGTCTGCAACCTTAAGCACTCAAAAAGCCATTTGGACCCGTTTCCACAAAAAAGAAAACACTGGGAGCCGCAAAACCTGGGTGGGCATGGCCAACTCGATGTCACTCACTTCCACCAGTCACATGATTCCCCCTAGCCAGCCGGTCATTAGGGCAGAGAACCAGTTGTTAAAAAACACCGGGAACCACAAAAACCTTTTGACATATCTCTCTCCCCCCTCTCTCCCTCTCTCTCTGTATCTCTCTCTCTCTCTCTCTCTCTCCCTCTCTCTGTATCTCTCTGTCTCTGGCTTGGCCGCTTCTCTATTCCCTGCCGTCACTCTTACCTTCTCAGGCCAGGCAAGGAGTGACTGGGAGGGGAGAGTGAGGGGTAGGGCCAGCCAGTGGTGGGATCACCCGACAGGGAGCCACAGCAGAGGACCCAAAGAGCCGCATGTAGCTCTGGAGCTGCAAGTTGCTGACCCCTGGTATATACTGAAAATATTTACTCAGAAAGGGTACATAGAGTCCCACCAAAAATTGTGGAAAGAAACTAAGCTAGATAAATATTGTTTAAGTATTCTTAAACAAATATGAACTGTCAAGCTTCTGTCAGCCTAATAAGGAATCATAAATCACACATCTATTATCATTAAAGTAATTATCTTTATGAAATAGCATTCATGGTCAGCATTTCTAAGAGCTACCTTCTAATTGACAATATTGCAACATGCACACTAATAGGACAGAGTGATGCCAGCCATTTTGGAAAGCAACATTAATAATCCAGCACAGTTCACATGTCCAGCTACAAAGATACTCAACAACAAAAGGTGGTTTCAGAAGTGAATATGAAGCAACAACTTCAAATAAAAACTTGGATATTACATAGACACAATCAAGAGATGTGGCTCAAAAACAGCAGCTATTTGATATCTGGTTACTGTTGTGGTCCGCCAGCAGCCTGTGGAGCTGGCAGTATAGTCGGACAGTGAGTAGGTTGGAGAGGAACATGGGCCAGTCCTGGAGTCTGGGGAAGGCTCGGACGAGGGCTCTGCATCAGAGGCAGAGAAAGGCCATCTGGGAGGTACGTGCTGCCTCTGGAGCCTCCAGAATCAGACCTCATTGAGGCAGAGGAACAGGGGGAGCCTGTTCCCAGTGCGCGCATACGCAGAGCTGCCAGAAGGTAAGAACAGCTAACGAAAGGGACGACTCGGGAGTAGGGCAGGGAGATGATTGGCCCCTCCTATAAGACTTAAAAGAGGAGCAAAGGCACGTGAGCCTTTGCAGGAAGCAACATTTGTTCATTCGGTTCAGCTTAAAGCCTGAAGCTCTGTTTGATTCTGGACTCCATGTGGCTTTGCCACTTTGGCAGCGTGTCAAGGGAGATAAAGGTGGGTGATTATCCCGAAGGACTCTTTACAACTAATTGGGACTCATCTGTGAATGAACAGAATTCACAGCTGTTGCAATAAAAGAGATTTTGGGGACTACTCTTGTGTTTTAATGACTCAGGAAACCTAGGTCAGACCAGTTACCTGGTTTACATGCAGACAAACAAGTTTTGTTGCAATAGTAGAGATTTAAAGAACTTCCATGCATATACCAGATACATGTGGGGTAAATACTGTGCATGAAAAAAAAAACTCTCATAATACTTATGAGAGTATTATGATACATAATATCTGATCCATGCACTTTTCTTTCTTATAAAATTCATTTTAAACACATAATTAGGACTCACCTAACCATTTTTAAAATTTTGTGTAAAAACCAATGACCAAATTGATTTGCCAGTATAATCTTACTGTAAGTATAGTATTTGTAAATTGATATATAATAATCTATCACAGAAACAGAATATGTGTGATACAGAACTTCAGATTTTCTGAATTTGAATCTTTTCCGCAGTGGCTCAGAGTCATGTTTCAGCAATATTTGTGTTGTACAGGTTGACCACTACTATTGTCTGTCTGTCTGTCTGTCTGTCTGTCTGTCTGTCTGTCTGTCTGCCTGTCTATGTCTCCATCCATCCACAGTATATCATCTATCTATCTATCTATCTATCTATCTATCTATCTATCTATCTATCTATCTATCTATCTTTCTTTCTTTCTTTCTTTCTTTCTATCTATCTATCATCTGTATCTATCTCTCTGTCTGTCTGTCTATCATCTCTCTCTCTCTCTCTCTCTCTCTCTCTCTCTCTCTATCTATCTATCTATCATCTGTATCTATCTGTCTGTCTGTTTGAACCAGTTGGGAATCGTGTTAGAAAAGTTTCACTTAATCTGGATCCAAAGCCAAGTTGGGCTGAGTGATTCCACAGTACTGCAGAAAAAGGACCATAGAGAGCTGGGCCAAAATATTTGGGTTTCTCAGTCTCATCTAACTTGGTAGAAATGAGTTTTTCAAAGCTTTGCCAAAAAGGAAATTTACCAAATCCTTGTGAGTGTAAAGCCTGAGCAGTTGGATCTCTGTGGGGGGTGTGGGTGTATACAATCTGAGCTGGTTTTGGCTTGCCTTGCTTTTTCCAAAGCTTTGGAATTTGCAAAAAAAAAAATTGCTGCAAAATTCTTTGTGGCAATTTGTGATAATCTATTCCAAAATCTTGGGTCGTTCTGATTTGAAAACAGAACTGCTAGTCTGAATTCACCTCTCTTCACCAAATTCCAAGATGGCGCCACCAACAGCAGTCTTGGTGAAATGCTCTCTGATTAATTCCCACAACACTATCAAACTATTTAGTAAGACTATATTAATATGCTTCTTCACATCTTTCCTATTAACTATCTCCTTTTCTACTTATGACTATAACATTGCTGCTTATATCTTTACAATTTTTATTGTTTTATTTCTTCCTGGTATGATTTATGTTGATTCTATCAGTAAGTGTTATATCTTATGATTTATGATGAATGTATTTTTGTGATGACTATGATCATGATTTATCACTTTATAGCTTTTATGTACAATGAGAGCTTATGCACCAAAGACAAATTCCTTGTGTGTCCAATCACACTTGGCCAATAAAGAATTGAATACTATTCTGTTCTGTTCTGTTCTGTTCTGTTCTATTGTTTTATTATTCTATTCTATTCTGTTCTGTTCTATTATTCTATTATTCTATTATTCTGTTCTGTTCTGTTCTATTATTCTATTCTATTCTATTCTATTCTATTCTATTCTATTCTATTCTATTCTATTCTATTCTATTCTATTCTAGTTTATTATTCTATTCTATTCTGTTCTGTTCTGTTCTATTGTTCTATTATTCTATTCTATTCTGTTCTGTTCTATTATTCTATTATTCTGTTCTGTTCTGTTCTATTCTATTCTATTCTATTCTATTCTATTCTATTCTATTCTATTCTAGTCTAGTCTAGTCTAGTCTAGTCTATTCTATTCTATTCTATTCTATTCTATTCTATTCTATTCTATTCTATTCTATTCTATTGATCATTTTAAAGGACGGACCAAAATATATGCTTTCTTTATATTCATTCATTCATTTGACATGTTGTGTCTCCCTTTCCATCCAGCATTCAGAATTCCTCGACTGAAAAAAAAAAATATCTATGCAGCATTTGGAATAAGGAACAAGGTGAATTAGATATGTCGGAGTCTGTTAAAACTCTCCCAAACTTCTACATTACAAAACTGAGTAGAATGGAAGTATATAACTTCATTAGAAAAGAAAAGAGGGAAAAGAAAATATGGGGGGAGTCCACCTAATTGCGTATATGACACCTTAAGTGAATCAAATTCATGTTGAGCCCTTCTACGTATCTGGCTGCTACATGCAAAGCTGTTATCCGGGCTCTGGGGGACTGAAATTCTGTGTTGTTTTATGAGATCAAATTATATTATCTGCCACGGAATTCTTTGCTGTTGTGAATGCAGCCAGCATGAGTCTAGATTACTCTTTTTTCCCCTCAAAAAAAAAAAAAAAAAGACTGACAAAAGATCAACCTTCTCGTTCAAATAGAGCTCATAATACTGTCACAATCCAAAGAAACACAATTTCTTGAAAGCTGACAGTGAGAGAGCAAGAGAGAGAAGGAAGAGGAGAAAACTTCCAAACAAGGCAGTTTCAGTGTCAGCAACTAGAATCCCTTTGGAATAAGAATGATGTTTCTTCTTTCATTTCTTCTATCATTTCGCCTGTTCTTACGATATTACGAGGAACATCCAAACAAAAGCTGCTCTGAATACCGATCGCTTTTCCCACAACCGTGGTGGGAAGCAGGCAAGCGTGTTTCAAGAGAGTTTCTTTTCCTGCATTAAAATTGCTATGTGTTTTCCCTTTGAACCTTCCCCTGGATATCTTAGTAGCAGCTGATTCAAGTCGATTTGAAAAGATTTAAGAATTGCTCCAGAGGTCACAAGAAGCTAACTGAAAAACCAAATACGAATTGGACTCCAAAAGCTTTTTTTTTTCCCAGTTTGCACACAAATCCCATTCAACATTTAGGTTGGCTATGAAAACATAAAACTGGTGGAAATAAAGGAGATGTGATGGTGCAGTAGCTTTTAACAGATTAACAGAGTCGTAAGGGACCTTGTAGATCATCTAGTCCAACCTCCCACCCAAGCAGGAGACCCTACACCAATTCTGACAGATGGCAGTCCAGTCGCTTCTTGAAAGCCTCCAGTGATGAAGCCCCCACAACTTCTGAAGGAAACTTCTGTTCCATTGGTTGACTGCTCTCACTGTCAGAAAAATTCTCCTTATTTCTAGGTTAAATCTCTCCTTGATCAGTTTCCATCCATTATTCCTTGTTTGGCCTTCAGGTTGAGGTGAAATGTAAAATGTGTTACTACCGGTTCTGTGGGCATGGCTTCGTGGTGGTGGGGGTAATGTGACTGGGTGGGCGTGGCCAACTTTTTTTTTTTTAACTTTTCAAAGCATTTTTTCTAATGCTTTGAAAAGCCTCTGGCGATCAGGCAACTCAGCTGGGATCGTCAAAGAGGCTTTTAAAAAAATGCTTTGAAAAGCCTCTCTGCCAATTAGGCAACTCAGCTGGGATCGTCAGAGACTTTTCAAAGCATTTTTTTTTACCACCTCTTCAGCCAAGAGGTTGCAGAAAAAAATGCTTCGAAAAGCCTCTGAGGATCCCAGCTGAGCCGCGGGATCATCAGAGGCTTTTTTTTTTTTACCTTTCAAAAGCATTTTTTTAAAAAAGTAAAAAAGTAAAAAAAAAAGCCTCTGATGATCGTGAGATTCAGCTGAGCTGAGTGGGGTGGGGGGGGGCGCATGGATTTTTGCTATCGGTTCTCTGAACCACCCGCCGCCATCGCTACTGGATCGGGTGATCCGGTCCGAACTGAGAGCATTTCACCCCTGCTTCAGGTGCTTTGGAAAATAGCTTAACCCCGTCCTCTATGTGGTAGCCCCTCAAATATTAGAACTCTGTCTCCCCTGGTCCTTCTCTTCACTAGACTAGCCATGCCCAGTTCCTGCAACCGTTCATTGTATGTTTTAGCCTCCAGTCCCCTAATCATCTTGGTTGCTTTTCTTTGCACTCTTCCTAGAGTCTAAACATCTTTTTTATAGTGTGGCGACCAAAATTGGATGCAGTATTCCAAGAGCGGCCTTACCAAGGCATTATAAAGTGGAACCGTATTAACACTTCATGTAATCTTGATTCTATCCCCCTGTTTATGCAGCCTAGAACTGTGTTGGCTTTTTTGGCAGCTGTAGCACATTGCTGGCTCATATTTAAATGATTGTCCATTAGGACTCCAAGAATCCTCTGAGAGTTACTACTATTGGGCAAGGTACCATTTATACTGTACCTGTGCATTTTTATACACAGATATGCTGTATCTATGCACTTCTCATACTGTAGAGCTTCATAATACTTTGCTCCCATCCAAAGTTCTCTATTTCATGTACTTCAACTATGTTAAGAATTGTGAAGGACATTTCATTTATACAGAATTAAGACTAGTAGCCAAGTACTGTAGCCTTTGTGTAGCACTTGAACATTTCTTTCTGGTATGTCTAGCTTAATGAAAAGAAGGACTAGGGGTGACATGATAGCAGTGTTCCAATATCTCAGGGGCTGCCCCAAAGAAGAGGGAGTCAAGCTATTCTCCATAGCCCCTGAGGGCAGGACAAGAAGCAACAGGTGGAAACTAATCAAGGAGAGAAGCAACCTAGAACTAAGGAGAAATTTCCTGACAGTGAGAACAATTAATCAGTGGAAGAACTTGCCTCCAGAAGTTGTGAATGCTCCAACACTGGAAGTTTTTAAGAAGATGTTGGCCAACCATTTGTCTGAAATGGTATAGGGTTTCCTGTCTGAGCAGGGGTTTGGAGCAGAAGACCTCCAAGGTTCCTTCCAACCATTGTTCTGTGCATATATCTCTGTGTAAAGTCAACAGTGCCCCCTGTGGTGCACCAAGAATAGGCATGTAAGCACTGAACAGAATGAACTAGCTATTTAGGCTGCCAGGACTGGATTGCATCTAGCATTTGTAGATTTCCTTGACCTTGTATGCCATACACTAAATAAATAAATAGTGGAAATAAGCAAAACCAGAGTGAGAAATGGGGAGACATTAAAAGTCTGCAGGAGGGGGAAAAACACCTTCAATTGCATTTTAATTGAATGTAAATCAAACGTAAATGTTATATTCATTTATGGTAGTTAACCACAGTTTACAAATCACAGGACTGTAGCATCACAATCATATTAAGTCAATCATCTCTTTGGAGCATTTGCCCCAAATATGTGATTTTCTAACTACCAATGATCATCTCCAAGACTATCTTTGCTCCAGGATTGATTAGTTCTTCCTGCAAATCATAGTATTCTTAGTAACCACGTTCAAGTCATTCATTCACAGGTCTCTGTTTACTGTTGTTTTTCAGATTCAGTTATACTTTGTCACTGGGAAGGCTTTTTTTTTAAAGCAACTATTCTTTGTTATCACTGAAATGTCCTTGTCCTTCACAATCTTGTTTAAGTTTGTCATTGCTTTAGTCCCCACAATTAATTTCCTTGTTATTTCTCCCATGGCAGCCCACTGGTCAAATAGGTAACAGATCCCTGCATTAAACTAAATACCGAACAATCACATTAGTGCTCTGCATGATAGGTAAATTGATCAACATTCTCCAAGGAAACTGAATATCAATTTGAACAGAGAATTGACCATAAACCTTGATCAAGTGTTTTATGGCTGCTTTATGTGAATATATCAGAAAAACTAAGCAGGATATGACATAGATGAGGATAGATAGATAGATAGATAGTTAGTTAGTTAGTTAGTTAGATAGATAGATAGATAGATAGATAGATAGATAGATAGATAGGTAGGTAGGTAGGTAGGTAGGTAGGTAGGTAGATGGATAGACGGACAGACGGACAGACGGACAGACAGACAGATGGACAGACGGACAGACGGACAGATAGGTAGATAGATGATAGCTAGATGGATGATAGGTAGATGACAGACAGACAGACGGACACCATGTTTCCCTGATAGTAAGACCGGGTCTTATATTAATTTTTGCTCCAAAAGACACATTAGGTCTTATTTTCTGGTTAGGTTTTATTTTGGGGGAAATATGGCTTTAAATGCATCCATCTGGCTGACAATCTTAACTGGAGCTTATTTTTTGGGGGGGGCAGGGGTAGGACTTATATTATGAGCATCCTGAAAAATTATGCTATGGATTATTTTCCAGTTGGGTCTTATTATTGGGAAACACAAGAGAGAGAGAGAGAGAGGGAGGGAGGGAGGGAGGGAGGGAGGGAGGGAGAAATAATTAATAGATTAATAGAAGTTGATTGTAAGAATGCTTCTGTTCTGCTGAAAACCAATGAGACTTCAAAGTGCAGAATTTTTGATACGCCCCCATTTTGTATACTTTTTATTACAACCTAGCAGAAGATTTATACAGGGGAAAAACCTTTCAGCATAATATTTTTCATGAGCCCCAGTCAGTTCATTAGAACTTTTATTTGCCATACCATATAATAATATTAGCTGTTTTATAGAGACAGATGTTTTGTCTGGGTGTAAAGAGAGAGATTTGCCTATCATTGGGCTGCATAATATCATAGGGCTCTGCCCTCTGTGTTGTGGGATGGAAGTCAAGCACACATACAATTTACATATACATACTCCCTCTCTCTCTCTCTCTCTCCCTCCCTCCCTTCCTCCTTCTCTCTCTCTCTCTCTCTCTTCACACACACACACACACACACACACACCAGTGGGCAGTAGAATAACTCCAGTGAATTCCTTCCTCAGAGTCAAGCTACAGAGGTCAAACCTACTGTGTGCAGGAGCCATGGTGGTGCAGTAGTTAGAGTGCAGTACTGCAAGCTATTTTTGCTGCCTGGTAGCTGCCTGTTTGGCAGTTCAAATCTCACCAGGCTCAAGGTCGACTCAGCCTTCCATCCTTCCAAGGTGGGTAAAATGAGGACCCGGATTGTTGGGGGCAATAGGCTGACTCTGTAAACCGCTTAGAGACGGCTGCGAAGCACTGTAAAGCGGTATATAAGTCTAAGTGCTATTGCTCTTTGCCTACCTTTTAGCTTATGGTAGGAGCTCAACAGAAGAATCCATGGTTATTGTCTTACTTGCCCTTCATAGCTTAAACAGTTTTCAAGCTGGTCAACATCCAAGATTGTCTAGAAAGGCAGAAAGGCCAACTCTGCCATCAAAGCAATTAGTTTCACGTACATGATCAGCCTCCATCACTCATCATTTCTGTATTGTGTTGAGACATCCTACTAACTTGTCTTCATTTCTCAGTTATGAACAATGAGGGTGGATTTTTTTTTTTTTGCATGACTATTATGAGAGCAGATTGAACCATTCTCCTTAATTACAAAGACAAATTCCCCTGGGAGTTTTTAAAAAGAATTTTTTTAAAAAAAAATACTTAATTGTTATTTTAACCTCTAAACAGCCTCTCTGCCTTCCCAACTCCCTCTGTCTCTTAACGTACAATTTCCTCCTGAGTTTGTCACCAAGACAACATCTTAACTAAGGATTTTATGGCTCATATATTTAAACATGAACAGCAAGCCATGTAACGAAAGTGTATTGCTTGACAATGATATTTTTCCAGGCTCGGTCCAAGACATTAAATGATGATCATCAGAGGTGGTATTCAGCTGGTTCAGACCAGTTCACCCGAACCGGTAGCGGAAATCGTGGGCGGGTCCACCTACCTGCCCTGGCTCTATGCCATCCTATTTAGACATGTTTTTGATGCCGGATGCATGCGCTGAAGGGGCGAGAGAGAGAGAAGTGTATGCGCAGAAGGCCAGATGTATGCGTGGAAGGCAGGTGTGGGCACGAACTGCGCACGCATGTGCACGCATGTGCACGCATGTGCACGCATGTGCACGCATGTGCACGAAGTGAGCGGGCGTGGGCGTGGTGAACCGGTAGTAACATAATGTGAAACCCACCGCTGATGATCATATTACAAAAGTTTCCAGATACTAACTTTTATCCTCTCTTACCCACTTATTTTGAGCTGAACACTTTGCTGTTTATATAAATGTTTCATTTTTTTTCTTCTTAATTTGAAAGATTTAGTATGTTTTGGGAAAGACTGAAAATGCTTCCTTTGCCATTCAACATTCTTAAAGGATGAGTCAGAAAAACGTGTCCCATAATCGTAGCACCTTGATGGATTTACCCTTCACTTCATCCCAAAGCATCCCAAACTTACACAATTTGAAAAAGTTCAGAGAAGAGCAACTAAGGTGATCAAAGGCCTGGAGAACATATGAAAAATGGCTGCAGGTTTTGGGTTTGACTAGTCTAAAGAAAAGAAGAATTAGGGATGACATGATAGTAGTATTCCAGGATTTGAGGGGCTGCCACAAAGAAGAGGGGGTCCAATTTCTCTCCAAAGCACCAGAGGGCATGGCAAGAAACAAAGGGTGGAAACTAGTCAAGGAGAGAAACAACCTGGAATTAAGGAGAAACTTCCTAACAGTGAGGACAATTAACCAGTGGAATAGCTTGCCTGCAGAAATTGTGGGCGCTCCATCACTGGAGGTTTTTAAGAAGAGACTAGACAGTCACTTATCTGAATTGGTATAGGTTCTCCTGCTTGGGCAAGCGGCTGGACTAATAGACCTCCAAGTTCGCTTCCAGATCTCTTCTCTTCTCTTCTCTTCTCTTCTCTTCTCTTCTCTTCTCTTC